>CM037851.1:48190926-48261112 GCA_021234595.1 Delia radicum | reverse complement strand
TTTTGAAAATCAATTACTGCTGTGAAAAATAATTCCAAATATCTTAGTTTTGGGACATGATCCCATACAAAATTTGCAAAAATAGTATGTTTTACAGATTTGTTTGCTTTTTTATATGTAACTATATATTATAAATTCGATTTTATTACGTGAATTACAAAAGGCTTTCCAACGATATATAATACTATAAACATTTAACAAGCATAAACGTGATGAAAGCTAAAAACATATTTTGCGAGCACTTGGTATCCAAAAATTATTAAATGTCTAAATCAAACTGGTAAAATGCACGGTATTTTAGAATCGTGCTGCCGATTTTGATCATTAATATCACTTAACAAAGGAGGAAAAATGTAGTTTTTAATTATTCAGAAATAATGAAAAACGTATATCATGTATTTATTATTTTTTTTTTTTTATCAACTTATCATATTGCATATTTTTTCACAATATAGTGTTGTTATATTTTATTAAAATATTTATTAAAATCTAAAATTTCTTATATAATTTCCTTTAAAGTGATATATAAAATTGGGTACAAATAACTAAAGTACTAATTATAAAAATCAAATAAATTATTTTAATTGTCTAATTAAGGGGTACTATAATAATTTTTTTAACATTTAGTACAGAAAAGTGGGTCATTTTTGATTCTTTATAACATACATATCTCCAAATTGCATGGCAATCGTCGGGAACCCATGAACGGACTCTCCTTGTCAGTAATTTTTAAGAACTGGCAATGTACCCTCAAATTTTCGAGATAACGGTATAAAGAGTATTTTTTGATATTGTCGCATTTAAACTTTTGTAACTCAGTAACTTTTTGAAATTTTAAACGGTAGACATAAAATTTTTTTTAGATATTTGCCAACTGAAATTCTGTTACTTTTACGACTCAAATTCGGTTATTACGAATTTCAGTCGGTTGGTAAAACTTAACGTTAGTTTTCACAACAAAGTTCGGTTAATTCAACAGAATTTTAGCTACAAATGTAAATATCGTTGCACTAACTGAATTTATAAGTTGTTACACTTAATATACACCTTTCAATTCGGTTGGCACTTTATTCTCTGTGTGTATTTAAAAGATTACCTGGTCTTTCCAAATATATATAATGTCTATATATTATATTATTTATTTTAACTTTTATTTTTTTATTTTAACTTTTTCAACTTCTTTCTACGAAGGTTTTTTTCGAATCTTCTTTTAAAACAACAATATTCATAAAGTTAGTATTGCGTTGAGAAAAATGAGCCTTCATTTGTTAAAAGTTATGTTATGTTAAGTTATGTCCCAGTAAAAAATTATCGTTTTTTTAGAAGCAGGATAAAACAAATGCGCTGATGTAAGTGCTTACTATTATCTTATACTGAAAAGCAGCAAAAGAAACGAATAATTTTCGTATAAAAATAAACAAAAAAAATGTTGAGCTTCTTGATTTCCTTACTAAAATGCAGGTTGTAAGCAGCTTACCTTAATCCCTTACAAGAATGCAGGTTGTAATGCAGAAAGGTTCATATCGTGGGTTATAAACGATCTGTACCTGTTTTCCCGAGTGAATTCCGATTGTGTTTGGTGTTTTTTGAGTATGTTGTACAAAATAAATAGTCATTTAATTGTTTCTGAGAGATAGCACGTGGTGCGGAAAAAATTAAATTATTATATTAATATGTCTAAAATTTTAACAACAAAAAATTAATACATGTATAATTTAAAATAAATTATATAATATTCATATTATTACTTTTTATCGTAATAATGCAGGGTACAGTGAAATAACTCCCAAATGAAAATAAGTCCCAATGGAAAAATGAAATAAGTCCCAAAAAATTTTCCATGTAAATTGGGACTTATTTCATTACGAAGTAAGTCCCAATGCGTTGGGACTTATTTCATAATTTTTGTTGGGAGTTAATTCATTATGAAATAACTCCCAAATAAAATAAGTCCCAACAGTTTTTTTGTTGGGAGTTATTTCATTTGGGAGTTACCATTGGCACTTATTTCATCGCAGTCGGGACTTATTTCATTTTAATTGCAAACGCAATTTACGATTGGGAGTTATTTCATTTTTGTTGGGAGTTATTTCATTTCTCTTAAATAAGGCCTTTATTTAAATTTAGCCAATGGTGCAATAAAGCCTTTATTTTGTATTTTTTGATTCTTTTGTTACACTGTTCAGTTTTTCTGCGTGGCGGCCTGCGGCCGATCTTAGGGGTTTTCTCCTCCATAGGACGCGGCAGGTGGCTTCGCTGAATACAGTTTTCCTGCGCCCGTCTCATTATCTTCCCTAGTGTGACGCGCGCAGGGAAACTTTAATCAGCGAAGCCACCTGCCGCGTCCCATGGAGGAGAAACCCCTAAGAGCGGCCGCAGGCCGCCACGCAGAAAAACTTTATAAAGCAAAGATTTTCAATATTGTTGCAGTTAAATTTTTTGTTGAATTATTAATGTTCTATTAATTTTTGTTAATATGAAATTTTTTTATAATTGTTCAATAAAATATAAGAAGAATAAGAATAAGAAATTTAATTGCTTCATTTAAAAAAAAATTTAAGTGAAATGAGGCCTTTACGGCTTTATTTCACTTTCAAAGTGCAATAAAGCCTTTTTGCAAATAAAGGCCTTATTTCTCAATTGAAAGTGAAATAAAGCCTTAAAGGCCTTATTTCGTAAGGCATTATTGCACTCCACCATATTATGTATATGCTTACATATACTTATGAAATAAAAAGTGTTCTCTAAAAGAAAAACAAAACAAACAAAAATTGGGAGTTAATTCATTTTTGTTGGGACTTATTTCATTGGGAGTTAATTCATTTTTTTTTGGGATTTATTTTTAAATTTTGAAATAACTCCCAAAAATTGGGACTTATTTCATTTCTCTCATTGGGAGATATTTCATTTTTTACATTGGGTGTTATTTCATTTTTGATGGGATTTATTTCATTGGGAGTTATTTCATTGGGACTTATTTCATTTGGGAGTTATTTCACTGTACCATAATGCAGACATGAAATATGATTTTACTGAAAGCCATGAAATCACAGCTTTTTAAAAAGTAATGCTTCCAAGTGGGAATTCGCCATATTAAAATCATGGCATATGTAAGCAGGTTTGTAAGGGATTCTTTTCGGCTTACTCCCTTACAAACCTGCTTGCATGTAAGCAGCGTTTTTTACTGGGGTTAAAGTTATGTTACTTTTTCTATATATACAGAATTTTGTTTCTTCCTTCTTTGCATTGGTTTGCATTAGAAAAAAGCAAAATCCACTTTGTATATTTACGATGGCGCATTTTAATCAGGAAAACACTAAATTTAAGAATATTGTTGTTTTTAAAGAAGATTCGAAAAAACCTAGTAGAAGTTGAAAAAGTTAAAAAAAAAAATTTAAAAGTTTGATATAATTTTTATAAAAATAAAAATTATGTTTTTTTCGACCTTTAATTGTGCAATGAAAATGAAAATTATTCAAGTTCGAGGCCATACTCTATATTTCTTTGTTAGGATATTATACTAACAAATTATCTATAGAGTTGTTGTTTTCAAATTTATTAATGGTGATAATCCTTTACTTCGAGCTCATATATTAGTTCTCATTTAGTGAGAAACTAGGTTATATGAATGTTTGATGTTTTGCATGTGATTGTCACTTCTTTCAAAACGTGTACTGGAGATGGTAACCTAGAAAATTCCCGAAATAGATCTATAAACACATCCCTGAAAGTGTTCAATTATTAAATTTGAAAACAAAAAACTGTATAGATTATTTGTTTGGACAATATCCTAATAAAGAAATATAGAGTATGGCCTCGAACTTGAATAATTTTCATTTTCAAAAATTAAAATTTAATTTTTTATTAAGAAAATCACTACATATTTGTCTTAACATTTATTTTAAAAGACCAGGTAATTTTATTTTAAATGCCATTTAAAAATGCAAAATCGATTAAAAAAGGACTGAGTTACAAATGTTTAAATGCACCAGTCGCAAAAAATACTCTTTTACAGTTATCTCGAAAATTTAAGCATATTTTGAATTTTTCAAGTCGGTTTTGTAATACACTTAGCTAGATTTGCAACCTACACTAGGTCGTTTGACGAGTGAATTTTCTGTGCAGCACAGTGTTATTATAATCTAGTCCAAATTAAGGTGATATTTTTCCGAAAATTGTGCAAACTTTGATGAAATCATTAAAATTTTGTTTGACTTATGTAAAAATAATAAATTTTTATGAAATGTCCTAGAAATTAGTCGCAGCACACACAAACACGAATTATAGTTTTTTTAATTTATTTTTTTTATTAAAATTACAACTGCTATATTATAAAAATAGCAATCGTCATCTTCAAATTAGGGATTTTATACACGTTTATGAAATTTTAATCAAATTTGTAGGTAATTTTGATTCCAGGCTAAAGTGGGTTAATGATATTGTATGAAGACATATCTGAATAATGTTGAGTAAATTAAAGGATTGAGGTGATACGGAAGGGATTCCGCGAAACCGTTAACCAGCCATGGATGGACAGAATGGATTGCAGGGTGTCTAGAGCGTTATGGCCCGCATTGGACGCAGGGGCAATCAAGGTTCTTTGGGACTGGACAGGGATGGTCTCAGGACCCTTACGGGGTTCCTGACCGGTCATTTGTTCTATCAGGGATTTCACAAGCAGATGGGACAGGGACATACCGGATTTTTGCAGGTTGTGCGAGGACGTTGAGGAACTGGAGACAGTTGAGCATATAATGTACCACTGTCCTAGGTTGCAGGGTCTCAGACAGAAACGGCTAGGAGATAGATTTCACGACGAACTTGGGTGTGTCGCTGGATGCAATCCAGTACATTTGCTGAGATTTGTCAGGGAAATATTACGGCTGTTTCTAGCAAAGGGACGATAGGAGCTGGTTCTGGGGAGTATATATCCTTTCTTTCTTTCTATCCTTTCTATCTTTCTTTATATCTATCTTTCAATCTATCTTGCTGTCTATTTCTATTCTTTCTTACTGTTTTTCACTGAAGGGATTTACAATTTACCGTATTGGCCTCCGAGTGGAGATGTGCCCATACCCTTCCTAACCTAACCTAACCTAAATTAAAGGATTAAATGAAAAGATAAAATTCAAATTTTCCGAATTTCTAATTTTGAGAATTTGTAATAAAAATACATGTTTATCATAAAAGGACCACATTCGGCCGAAATTCGGAACGGGTTGAAGTTAAAAAAAAAAAAAATATTTCTTCCAGTTGAAACCTTTATCAATAAAAAAGGGGGTGGGGGGAGTAATGTAAGACAGACCGTATTTTAAGGGACATCCTACGAACAAATACTCTTACCTATAGACAAAATGTATAAAGTGGTATTTGTATTATTAACGGTGGCAAGCAGATTCATTTCCATGACTAAGGTAAAATTAATTGTGTGGTAATGACGATGTTAATGTTAATGATGATGATGAGGAGGTTGTATTTAGTATACAACTACACTCACAATATAATTACATTAAAAACTACCAAAAATACCTATTAAATTAACTGAAAACACAATTAAAAAAAGGACTATTGATTTTCCATTATATTCAAACCATTTTGATATTTATTTTTAAACATTGTTTAAATAACCGATGCAAGTAGTAAAACAACAGAAAGTCTTTTAAAACAACCTTTAATAGCAGACAAAACGTAAAAAACAAAAACGATTTTTGTGAAAATCGTGGTAGAGAAGAATAAGTGTATTTTCTAAAAATCATAACTACATTGTAAATTTTCAATTTTTTCTGAATCAGACTGCGCAGTTTCTGGTATTGAACCTTCGTCAGTGACCCTGTTTTTTTGAATAATGTAATATTTTTTATGTTTTTATTCGTACGATTGCGTCTATATGAAATTTTCTGTGCAATCACTGACCGTGGTATAGATAAACTGATTTCTTATGCCACATGCACTCGCACTACACGTTAGACAGAGAGCTTTAGCCCTCTGAGCTATCGTCAGGTCGAGTTTTGTTGTGATTAAAACTAAAGGGTGTCCCAAGAAGAACGCAATTTTTAAATCTGGCAACATTCGAAGTGTCATTGTTTGACATTTGAACAATTGTTATTGTTTGCTAGTAGAAGGTACGAGGTAGTAAAAATGGAGCCAGCTGACGATGGACAGCGAAGGGAGTTCGTTAATTGGGTATTGGAGAGACAACATGAAAATGCTGATTTTGCCGATAAAATCATCTTCAGTGACGAGGCCCATTTTCATCTTGATGGCTTCGTCAATAGGCAGAATTGTCGCATTTGGGGTGAGGAAAATCCTCGAGTGATTCACGAGAAGCAAATGCATCCTCAACGTGTCACTGTGTGGTGTGGTTTTTGGGCTGGGAGGAATCATTGGACCTTTTTTTATGAAAATGAGGCAGGTCAAGCGCAAACAGTCAAAGGTGTTCGGTATTGTGAAATGATAACCAGTTTTTTCTTGCCTAGAATTGAAGAAATGAATGTGGAGGGCATGTGGTTCCAACAAGGACGGCGCCACATGTCATACAGCCAGAGAAACAATTCAATTGCTGCATCAGTCATTTCCCGGTCGTGTTATTTCTCGTTTTGGAGATCAGAATTGGCCGCCTAGATCGTGCGATTTAACACCACTAGATTTTTTTCTTTGGGGTTTTTTGAAGTCGATGGTTTACGCGAATAAGCCGACGACGACTCAAGCCTTAAAAGAGGAAATTGGACGCTGCATTAATGAAATACCGCAGCATTCATGCAAAACGGTCATTGAAAATTTCATTAAAAGATCGCGTGCATGCCAGCAAAGCCGCGGCGGCCATCTGCACGATATATTGTTCCATACATAACCTCATTCTGTCTACTTTACGATATAATAAAGTTTCACGATTTTTTTTTAAATATCTGTGTTTTATTTAAATTTAAAAATTGCGCTCTTCTTGGGACACCTTTTAGTTTTATCAATACACGGTGTTTTTGTTCTTGCATACATAATCTAAGAAGTACAACTCCAACAACACAACAGTTCTATTTTTAGAAACTTACATTTTTTACTTTGCTTTTGAAATTTAAACTTTTTTTGTGATTCCAAATTGAATTCATACACAAACCCATGTTTCTATTTGTTTATTTGTATTTTTATTATGTTGGTATGTTTGAAAAAAAATTTATTTGAATAATTTGTAAAATAATATATGGGAATTATTGGACTTATTTTTTTTTTAAATAGACAAAATAAAATTCAAAATTTAACTGCTAATATTTAACTACTACCAAAAGAACCTATATTTCTATAGTTTTTTTTTTTTTAAACTACCGATAGAAAAAAAAGTTGACAAAAAAATTCTATGGATTTTAATTAATTCTTCATTTTCAATCGGTAACAGAAAATATATTGTGATTGGTGTGTACTTCATACATACTCATTATTATTGAAGTCTATGTAATACACTTAAATAAAAAAAGTCTGTAAAAGTTACACAAAAATCCAGTAATTTTACATGAAAATTATTTATTTTATTGCAGCAGTCCGTTAAGCGAATTTTAGCAAATTCTGTCTATAATTATTAGTGAGCTGAAAGTAGTGGAAAAAACTAGTAAACTTTACTAAAGCTGAGTAAAATTTTAGTAAACCGTAAATGATAAATGATTGACAAAATCAGCCATTTTTTGTTGTTTAAAAGTGCGCGAAAAAAAATGTTTCCATTCAAATTTATTTTTATTGTCCTTTGCCATTGTTTTTATATTTTACATAATAAAAATTTTCCAAATGAAAAAAAAAACTTTGCTCTCAAATATGAAAAGAAATTAGTTAAAATATTTGCTAATTTTAGTAACTCGGCTTTAAAAAATTAGTAAACTATTTTGCTAAAATCAGCAACGAGACTAACTAAAGAAATATTCTACAGTAATTAATATAAAAAAAAAAAAAAAAATAATTACGATTGTCATTATCTGACGGTTGCAAAACACTTTCTAACATAAAATTTGAATAAACTTGCTTAACGGCGACTCAATCTCTAACCTACACTTGGTATCCAACTATTGTATGTGAATAAAGCGCATCATAAAACGTGATAATTACTTGTGAAAAAGAGATAGGATTAAGAAGAAAAAGCATTCTAGTTGAGAAATGAATTGTGCATTGGTATTAGCTAATTCTGTCTCTTCCCAATGGACCAAAACCCTTTAGAAAAATATTATATTAAGCTTGCAAGCATAAGCGTTAAGCTTTAAAAAGACTTTAGAAAGTATTGAAAAACGCTTTAATTTTATTGTAGAAAAATCAAAACGGAACCCTCGTGATAATATTACTGAAATAATATTTAAATAAGCTTATGCCGCTAATTTAGAATAAGCTTATGTCAACAATTCTAGAATTAGCTTATGCTTACAAATTTAGAACAAGCTTATGCTACCAATTGTAGAATTAGCTTATGACTACTTTTGTAATTTTTTTTATTATCGCCCCGATTTTCAGAAATTTTTGTGACTCTTACCTAGAATTTTTTTTTTCAAGGTAAGATAGTCAGACAAATTTAGGACAATTACAAAAATGTGTAAGAATCGGGCCTTATGTTTGAATATAAGAAATTCACATTCTATTTAATTTTTTTTATTAAGAAATTTTTATTTAAGTTTTTGGAATTGAAAAAACACTTAAAAAATAATTTTAAAAAAAATCAATTCATTAAAAATTCAAGTTTTTTACTTATTGTTTTCACTTATTGTTATTATTTTTTATTTATCAAATTATGACAACCGCACTATCTTCGATCAAAATTGACAATGACAATGCAAAGTAATCAACGACGTACATACAGAATTTAACGGGACTTTGCTGCAGCGACATGTTGTCAGCACGTTGTAAAGAATACTACTTTCTCAAACACGGTTGAAAAAGGCTTTAGTATTTTTTTTAAAAAAAAGCTTATTCTAAAGTACTGTTATACTTTACTTATTTTGTGGTCCATTGGGTTCTGATCGAAACAATACTTGTGTGTATGTAGTGTGAAAAAACTCCAATTTAGTCGCAGTCAACGCTGTGTCGACCGTGGCTCAACTCGTTAAGAGGCGAGATTACGATGCATAGCTTGTTGCTAAGACCGTGAGTTCAAATCACAGTACGACACCAAAAAATAAAAAAGTTTTTCATATAGAGCAAAATTAACAATATAAAATACTTTGTTCAATTGACACATAAATTAACCACTGACGAGTCCCAGGAGGGGGACGAGACTGCGGCAGTCTGGTGTATCCCTTGTGTCCGTAAAATTTTTCAATAAAAATGTTTTCTTCTTCTTCTTCCTGTAAAGAGACTAACTAAAGAAATATTCTACAGTAATTAATATAAAAAAAAAAAATTAATTACGATTGTCCATTATCTGACGGTTGCAAAGCACTTTCTAACAGAAAATTGGTAAATAATGTAGTAATTTGTAAATAGAGAATATTAAAAATTGTCATTTTTAATTTATGATGAGCTTCCAACCTCCGTATATTTACACAAATAAATCAAATCAAACATATTAGCTAGGTTGATACTAGTATTTCGATCTGGCTAAAGATCTCATCAGAACCGGTGGTTTTAGAAAAGTTAGAGCCTTCATAATAGGCAGAACTTTAACAAAAAAACCTATTAATTATGAATGTTGCTCCATTCTTGTCTTCTTAGTAATCAAGCACGTGGTTAGGGTCTTTTCCTACCAAGCATCATGACGTTACTAAACTTTGAAGACCAAAAATGTTCTATTTATATAAAAATTTTTTAGTTTTTACTCTGGCTCAAGTAATATTTTTTACAGTTTTGTTAGTTTTTTGTCACTGATAAATTTTTTTTTTTTAGTAAAATTTCCACAAAAACTGTAAATTTGGGTATAAAATGTTTTACTAATTTTGCTACACAATTTTTTATTTGAGTGTAATTTTGGCGTACTATAGAAGTGTTAATGAATTTTGTGAAACTCGTGTTTAGTGTGACTTAAGTAATTTGTTGTCTATTTTTCCTCTTAGTTTTTTTCTAACAACTTTAAATAATTAAGTAAACAATACTATGAAGAAAAGAAAAAAAAAAAAAATCTTATAAAAAAATGTTAAACATAATCTTATCATAAACATCTTTAAACTTGACACAAAAGAAGTTAAATAAACACACACACACACACCAAACCCAACAAACTTAGGGAGTAATAAATATGGTTAACCATCAAACGACAGAAGAAAATATTCAAGATTGAAAAAAATATTGTCAATTATCTTTCCTAACACATATAGTTTCATTCCAAATTTTTTCAAATAGAAGAATTCGATTTTTTTTTGTAAACGGTAATTTGTTCCGATTTTTGGACGAAAATGGCCTGTTTTTGTAAAAAATTGTTTTTATTAAAAATTCCCAAATTCTAAATATAAAAAAATCATATTTTTTAATTCATATATGAATTTAATGTACACAATATCATTTCGATATGAAATTCAGACTTATCGGATATTATTAACCCACTTTGGTCGTTAATCAAAATTACCAACAAATTTTATAAAAATCAAAAAAGAATTTTTTTTCAATGAATTTTAAAGACTGAACAGTTGTAGATAAAGAAAAAACATTATATTTATATATTAAGTTAGAATATTGTTTCACACTCATAATAATCCATGCATAAAAATACGAAATCAATGTCAAAACAACGAAAACTTTCGTAAAATGTACAAATTTTCGTTTATTTTACAAAAAATTTGGTTAATTTGACATTTTTTTTTCGTAATTTTACGCATGGATTATTATCAGTGTACCTCAAGTTCATAATAGATTTTATTTGTAGCTTTTCAAAAAGGTTGATTATCTTCATGATAGACAACACAATTGTTTCACTGGCATCGCTCAAATCTTTAGTTGTAAACAATAGAAAACGATAATTGGCTTAACTCCGAGTCCTTACAAACAAGATTATGAGAATTTGTCTGCTTTAGTAAACCTAATTGTTAAATCCAAACTATTTGAAAAGCAACAATTTTTACATATCAATATACTTTGTATATCATTGTACACACATATTATAACAATGATATACAACGTATATTGTTGATATGTAAAAATTGTTGCTTTTCAAACAGTTATCACTATTGTCACGAAACTATCCTAAAATACATAGTTCGGTAATATGTCCCAGGTTAGGTCTGTGACATGTTTCATGGGGCCAATTTCACGCTCTTTTAACAACGCCATGTAAAAGTGATAGCCTCGTTCCATATAAAGGGATCGGTAGCAGTTTTATAAAATTAATAGAGACCGACCAAAGAGTTCGGCCCAAAAACGGCATTTGGATGATTCTTGTTTCTGGTATTTATTAGAAAAATAAACATTAGGGTATCCCGAATAAAAACAAATTAGGTATGCCACTCAATCGTTTAAAGAGCATAATACATTAAAAATAAGTAAACAGTTTTTGAAATATATCTTCAGTTCCCTACCAGCGATTGAAGCAATCGGCTGTAGTACATTTTGAAAAAAAAAAAAAATGTTTCGACTTTGGAAATAGCTCTTAAAAGTTTCGTAATTTTTGGTTTATTACTGTTTTTTTAGTTTTGAGCAAGTACACGCTGAAAAAAAAAATCCCACAGGCAAACATATATATGTTTCGCAAAGATTATCACCATTGATCAAAAAATAAATTGAAAACTGGTTTGTTATGTTGGTGGGATATTCAATACAAGTTTTTTGTTTTTTTTTTTCCTCCTTTTTATTTTTGTTTCGTATAATTATATACTATTATATACTATTACCCTAACCAAGCACTAGCTACTATGGCCTTCGACGCGTTGTAGCGAAAACAGACCAGTGCCTCTGGTGGGAATCGAACTCACAACCCCCGCACAGATAAGCCAGCACGCTACCAACTAGCCTACCGGGGCGCACAGTATTTTTTTTTATTTATTCAAACTTATTTTAATTATCTTTTAGATTATAAAAATGTTCAAATTGAAAACAAAAAACTGTGCTTTCACCTAAAGCAAAAAAAAGAGAATTTGTAAAATTTCTGGCTAATTGTAGCAAATCGGGTTTAAAAAAATTAGTATAATATTTTGCTAAAATCTGCAATGAAAATTATTAAAAAAATATTTTGTAATTTGTAAAGAGATAATAGGAAACATTTTTACCTACAAATTATTTTGTACTAAAAATTGGTACAAAATCTGTAAATTGGGATACAAAACGATTTACTAATTTTTCTACTAACTTTTTTTATTTTCGGTATTTTACTGGTATATTAGTGTGAAACTTTTGTTACACAGCCAAAAATCTATCCCTTGTAGCTTTTTAGGGTTTAATTACCAAATACCATGTAGCATCATGCTGTATAAGTATTTCTTTTATTTCGGCTTAAATTTTATACGTGAATTGTATTTTTTAGTTAAAAAAAATAAACGTTTTATTTTATTGTTTTATGATGACAATTTTTTTTTATGATTGTTAAAAAATTGTTTATACTAAAGAGATGAATGTTTATACTAAGTATATGAACAATTTTATGAACAATTGATTAGGTATATTGTATTTTTTTTATCACTGGTTTTTTTCTAATGCTGTAATTTTACATGACATTTTGTGTTTTGAACTTTAAACACAAAACATTTAACCATTATTTTGTAAAAATCACGTTTTTTGAAGTTTTTTTTTTTTTTTTTGTTAATCGTTAAGTTACAATAATTTTAGATGATGACCATATTAGCCGGAATTTTATATAAAAAAAAGTACAAACGTAGGTAATTAATAAACGTGAGAGGGTTTCAGGTAAATAATAAATTTACATGTATAAATATTTTTAATTACAACAAGGCCGGATTTATTACACTTACAATTCACTTAATCCTTTAATATATAAAATATTCAATTTCGTATTTGTGTATCTTGTCACTTTATACATACCCCTAGCGGAGATGTTTAAAACTTAATATAAAAAATTTTGAACTGTTGATGTAACTCGCAAATGATTAAAGGGTTTTCAGTTAAAAAAAAAAACTACTACACGTTTTGCAATTGTAATTTAGAAAATATCAATTGAAATTCAGATTTTGCATTTAAAATTCTGAAAATATCAATTAAAAATATCTAATACTATATATACTATCCTTCTACATAAGCAAAGCATATCAACTAACATTAAATATGTTTTTGTTAATACATATGTCGAGCATAACGATTTTACACTGTACCTGGTGAGTGGTTTAATAGTGATCTCAAACCGAACGAATAAAATCTCACACATAAACTTATAGATCAACGATAAAATTCACTATTAAACCACTCACCAGGTACAGTGTAAAAATCGTTTAATGTATATGCTCGACATATGTATTAACAAAAAAATCTTTAATGTTTGCTGATATCCTTTGCTTATGTAGAAGGATAGTATATGATGACATTAGAGAAAAAGAATTGCCATTTAAAAGTTTTAACTGAAAGTCAAACTGGCAATTATGATAATAACTAGAGAAAAAACAAACACACTATAAATAGAAATCGTTTGTGGTAAATTTCATTCTAACTCAACACACAGAGTAATGTGGGATTTAACGTTACCCAATTTCTTCAACATGTGAGTTAAATAGAAGATATTTACGATTAACACTAAATGGCACGAAGAATGTTGATGAAGACCGTAGTGGGTCAGAAAATGCATTCTATTCATGCTAGTGTCTAATAACTTTTTCTGTGTTTTTTTTTCTAATAGTCAAAGTAAATTATCATATAAAAATTATAATTTTTCTGTTAATTTAGAGAAAAATTTGTCATGATCTCAAACCGAACGAATAAAATCTCACACATAAACTTATAGATCAACGATAAAATTCACTATTAAATATCAATTAAAATTCAGAATATCCAATTGAAATTCAGAAAATATCAATTTAAATTTAGAATATCAATAGAAATTGAGAAAATATCACTTGAAATTCAGAATACATCAATTGAAATCCATAAAATATTTCATTTCAATTTCATTTAATATTTTCTGAATTTCAATTAATATTTTCTAAATATCAATTGATGTGTTCTGAATTTTAATTGACGTGTTTCTGAATTTCAATTAGTATTTTCTTTTAAATGATATTTTCTGAAATTCCATTGATATTTTCTGAATTTCAAATGTTGTTTTAAATTGCTACTTAAATTGATATTTTTTGAATTTCAAATGGAAAATTAGAATTTCAATTGATATTTTCTGAATTTCAAATATATTTCTGAATTTCAATTGATATTTTTAAAATTCCAATTGATATTTTCTGAATTTCAGTTGCAAAAGGTGGAATTTACTGAATGCTTTTAAATATCTAATTAAGGGGCTATTATAGGGTGATCGTGTTGGTTTTTTAAAAACCGGTTTCAACCGACAAGTGTTTTCGGTTTTTTTTAAAAAGATAAATTTTCGAATAAACCGGTTTTTTGTTGTCGAATACCCGGGTTGTTCTTAACTAAATTTTTTTTTAGCTTCAATATATTAGAAACGGCAAATTTACAAATGATGTTTTCACTTGATACTTCAATTAATATTTTTGAATTTCAAACGGAAAATCTGAGGTTCTTAGAGGTTTTCTCCTATGTGATGGGCAGTTTAGCGGCTTCGATAAGTAAAGTTTTTCCATATTGCGATTTTAACAAACAAATTTATTTTGTTGCAATTTTGATGTTTTTGTAAGTGTTTTCTAAAATAGTGTTGCAGCTAAACTTTGTAAAGGGGTGTAGAGGGCGCTACGTATCATAGATCCAAAAAAATAACATAATTTTTGAAATTCTGAGGAAATTCCTTAGAGTTACCACACTTGTACTTCTAGGGGTACTGATTTTTGGGCCACTGCCCTAACCGTAAATAAAGAAATTGTATTTTTTAATTCTGAAGGGGACCAGCTACTTTGTTGTTTTTGGAGAACGTTATTGATTTTGGAAAAGCATCAAAAAAAATTTCTCAAGTTGATCCAACATGAATAATAATTTTTAAAATAATAAACTTAATTATAATTCATAATTGTGCGCCCTGGTAGGCTAGTTGGTAGCATGGTGGCTTATCAGTGCGGGGGTCGTGGGTTCGATTCCCACCAGAGGCACTGGTCTTTTTTCGCTACAACGCGCCGAAGGCCATAGTAGCTAGTGCTCGATTAGGGTAATAAAAATTCATAAAAAACAATTTGATTTCCAAATATAATTGTATAACATTTAAAAACTGGTTAACCGGGTTTTTTCAAATACAAAAAACCGAAACCGACATATTTTAAAATTGCAACTATTCGGAAAAACCGAAAACCGGTTTTCGAAAAATGCCGAATAATCGATCACCCTTGGCTAGTCACACGTTAACCACCTCTATCTACTATTTCCCACTATTGAAGATACGAAATGTCAGTTCAAATACTGGGTTAAAAATAGCTAAGGATAGACAACATAGATATCCACCTTAAATAGTATACAGTCTTCATTCGATTTGTTTAAAAAAAAATGCTCAGTTCTGTGGAAAAAACTACATTTTTAACTGATTTAAAATGTCAGTTTTTATAAAAAAAAAAACAATATGAAAAATAAAACAAAACAGAAAAGTTGAAACAAAGTTCACATTAAATGAAATTCCATGAATGCACTTTATGATGAAAAATACATACACACATTATTGTGGCAGCCAGAGGAAACCAAGTAAGAGGAAATAGCACCAGAGAATATAAAAACCAAACCAAACAACGAAAAAGTAACAGTTGTTATGGTTTTTTTAATATAAATATATATTTTATTTTACATTTCTGTTAAAGTTTTTATATAAAAATTTTTACATTTCATACTTTTATATCAATTTTTATGCGAGCACTTTTTTGTATGGCGGGGAAATTGAAACTTTAATTATGGCAAATATATAGAGATGTTGAAAAGAGAAAACAAACATTGAACTGACAAATATTTTATATTTTTAAGAACAATTGTTTAACCTTTAGAGTTGGAATAAGTGAAAGTTAAAAGTGTTAATTATTTTTAAAACATGCCAAGTCTTGTAAATTGATACTAAGGAAATGGATTAAAACATTAAAATAAAACAATATTCGCTACACTGGTAATAATCCATGAATAAAAAACGGAAACATTTTAAAAGTCATAAATCAAATCTTCTTTTAATTTTACGAAAGGTTTCGTTGTTTTGCCAATAGTTATCTATTTTGATCCATCTATTGTTATGAGTGTATATTTTATACAAGAAAATTTTAATGTTACTATTAGGTTGACCTCATTGTGGTCAAAATAGAATTAACTCAATTATTATAACAACAATTTGTGGTTGTAGTTTGTCGACTCGATTGTGGTTAGTTTCTTTAATACACCCAGAAAACAGAATCAGTGGTGGCAACCGTATTTGTTGCCAATCGAGTGTTTCGGTTGCTGAGGTCGTATTTTTAGGTTGTGGTAACAATCATTCGACTGAAACAATAAAAATAATGACACGACAATGTAATTTAGATTGCTTCGACAGATATACGGTGATAACTACCGAAAAATTCGATTACTACAACCGAATCATTCGATTGGCTACAAATACGTTTGCTACTACCGAGTCTGTTTTCTGGGTGTAGAATATGGAAAGAATTTTCCTTCCTAATATAGTATTTGTTGAAAAAACCTTAACTAGAGACATTTGAGTATGTTTCCAATACAAGTTAAAACTAAAGACAAAAACATTTTGCATACAATTTTTACGAAACACAAAATTTCGCCAGTAGCCAGGCAAAAATTTGCATTTAATAGAAAATGTATGGGAAATATATTCGCTGTTAGTTTTCACATTTAGAGGGTGTTTACAATTAAATCTGAAACTAAAAGCAAAAAGATTGCCATACGTATTCTATGAAACGCAAAATTTCGCCAGTAGCCCGAAAAGTTTTACATTTCAAAAAAAAAAAAATGTGTGTATTGTGGTTAGTTTCTTTAATAGAATATGGAAAGAATTTTCCTTCCTAATATAGTATTTGTTGTATAATTTAAGCCAAAAAACCTTAATTAGATACATTTGAGTATGTTCCCAATACAAATTAAAACTAAAGGCTAAAACATTTTGCATACAATTTTTACGAAACGCAAAATTTCGCCAGTAGCCAGGCAAAAATTTGCATATAATAAAAAATGTATGAAAAATATATTCGCTGTTAGAGGTTGTTTACAATTAAATCTGAAACTAATAGCGAAAAAATTGCCATACGTATTCTATGAAACGCAAAATTTCGCCAGTAGCCCGGAAAGTGTGACATTTCAAAAAAAAAAAAAAATGTGTGGAAAAATATTTTCGCTTTTAGTTTTAACTTTTATTGTGAACGTTCTCTTAAAGCCATACAAATATTAATTGACTACATAACGGTATTTTAAATTATAAATCTTGTCAAGCCATATAACATTTCGGAAAATTAAATAATGAAGTTGTTAATTGTCTTGTACGACACTTGTAAAGTAAAGGAAGTTTAAAATTGGGCCCAATTGTTGAATGTTTGTTATTGTGCTGTTTTGGATTCTCATGAAACTTTTATTGTGCTGAATGTAATACAGGGCCAATACATGTATTAGGGTGTCCATTAAAAATAGATTTGTCGTTACACACTCAGTTTTATTGCCAATGGATCCAAATGAACGAAATCGTTTTGTTTTAGAAAACTTTAACCCGCGTCGAATTTCGACAGAAAATGGCCCATTTGTGAACAAAATTCTATTATTATTAAAAATTCCTATGATTCTAAATTTTGTAAAATTTTAGTTTGCATTTTATATTTCTTTTAATATACTCAAAATTAATCAGATATGGAATTCTGCCTTCATCGGATATCATTAATTCAGTTGATTTTAAAATTCAAAATAACCCACGAATTTGCAAAAACACGTTTTAATAATTAATTTAAAAAGATTTTTTGAAATGGCTATTTTGTAGATTTCGATTGCTATGTTTTTATTATAATATTTGTAATAAAAGGAAATAAAAAATTAAAAAATTGTAGTTCGTGTTTGATTCTTTGCAGGATATTTTATGAAAATTTGTCATAAATTTTACAAAGTTATAATTTTTTCATCAATGTTTGAATATTTTACAAAAATTTTAGTTTAATTTAATTAGTCTATTATTGAAGGGCTTATGGTAAAAACTTGGTAAGCCACATTCATTGTTTAGGCATTTTCGCTGTTTTCTAGACATCCATTGGTTAATAGTTCATAGAAGACTTGCTTAAACATTTATTGCAAGTATTTAGAGTATAAACGTCATGGAAAAGTCTATATTTTGTAATTTTTTAACCTTTAAAAGGCAAAACCAAACTAATCATAAAATGTGGCTTATTAAGTTTTTACAATAAGCCCTTCAATTGTCTTTGCTTGTGTTTAAAAAAACTTAAACCGTTATTGGCCTGGGGACAAAAAAGACTCATAAAACGTAATTTATAATGTGATTCAAAAGTGTAAAACCTTTAAATTGATCAACAAAATTCTACTTGATACAAATAATTATTTTATGCAATTTGATGCATTAAAGGTTAATGTTTTCATTTTGACCAAAAAAGAGTCAATAGGAATTTACAGAATGACTTCTTTCAGGTTTTGATTAAAACTGGATATGCGATAAAGGGTACTAAACTAACGATCTAGAGCAATTCTTTATCGTAGCAATGTTACTTTTAAGTGTTAAAAAGGTAAGGCCAAAAATGGTTCCACTTTCCTTTCCTTTTTTTTCTTTTTCTCACATTTGTTCCAAGGCAACTATATAAAAATGTATAAAATGGCTATGGGTAACATATTAAACATATTTTAAAGATCTATCTAACGATTTCACAAAAAAAAAAAAAAATTATAGGGGTATATGTTTCTTTGTTTTTACTCGGGGCCATTTTGGACACATGTCTTTAACTCTGTTCGTTAGTTTAGTACCCTTTATCCCGTATGGGCACTTCCATAGAAAGGTCAACAGTGACCGAAAAATTGAAAGTGGATAAATAATTTCTTCTGACTTGTATTATTAAAGGAAAGTTCTTTAGTACCCAGCAAAATTTTGGTAATGTGTGCGTTAAAGTAATGCATTACCTTGTAATGTATACTCCTTACCTATATCATTATTTTTTAACAAAAAGTAATGAGTGGAATAAACTGTTCATCGAACTCGACTCAATAGGGCCATTGTTTCGCGTGCTGTGTGGCATGTGGCACCATCTTTTTGAAACCCCATGTCACCCAAGACCAGCTCTTCCATTTTGGGCAAAAAAAAAAAAAAAAATTGTTATAATCGCACTGTAGCGCTCGCCATTCACAATAACGTTCCTGCCTTCGTCGTGTTTGAAAAAGTACGGACAAATGATGCCACCGGCCTATATCCACATCAAATAGTGCATTTTTCGGGATGCATTGGCAGTTCTTGCAATGCTTCTGGCTGCTCTTCACACCATATACGGCAATTTTGCTTGTTCACATATACATTCAACCAGAAATGAGCTTCGTCGCTGAACACAATTTTCCGATAACAAAATGGTTCTTCATCCAACTTTGACAGCGCCCATACACCAAAAGTTAGCCGTTGTGGTAGGTCGTTTGGCTTCAATTCTTGCACCAGCTGTATTTTTAAAGGTTTTACACCCAAATCCTTCTGCAAAATTTTCCACGTAGTGAAGTAACAAAGGCCCAATTACTGCAAACGGCGCCATATCTATAATTCACGGTCATCAACAACACTGGCGTATACATATTTATATTCCTCTGTCCGCATTGCAAGTGTTGGTCGTTTTTAAGTCGATTCATGGTTAAATTATAGACCAAACTGAACATGTTTAACAGTAACATGTTACACGAAAACAGCTGAGCTGCCAAAAACAGTGTTACCAACAAGAAAGTTGCTTAAAAATCACCCTTTAATTATCTTAAGTTCGCTTTTTTGATTATTTTTTGCTTTATATGGATTTTCCGACTTTGAGCATTAAGCTTTTTGGGCTTTTCAAGGGTTTTTTTTTGTAAAAATTTCTGACTTAAAGTTCTTTTTTTACTTATAAAATATTATTTATTCTATGCCCCTTGAGCTTTTGTTTTTAAGTGTAGTTTTTTTTTCTAAGTTTTTCAATTTTGCTTTTTTTACAGTATTTATTTTTTTGCTTTAAGTACATTGAATTTTCCTTTGTTTTTTTGTCTATTCTGATAATTATATATAAAAGTGTTTTTTTTTTGTTAACTTTTATCATATACGTGTATATATGTTTATATATAATTATATATAAAAATGCTAGAATTTTTATTTTTAATTTTAACACATATATTTATATAGAATTATATGTGATGCCATATATAATTATCAGGGACAGGAACTTCGTACACTTAACAAGTGTGTTTTAGGCGCCTATAATATGCATGAAAAATCTTAAAATATGAACAAATAGATTAAAAAAACTTAAACATTGTTTAATTAAATAAAATAAATAATAATAAATAAAATTAAAAATTTGTGTTAATTGTGCAAAACGTATGCAAAAAATATATTAAACAATACAAATTAATGTTAGAATTTAATTAAAATTGCTTAAAAACATGACAAATAATTAATTTAAAGTGCCTTTCATTTTACGTTTTTTTGTTAATTTAGACAATAAAAATCCCAGTTCAGGTTCTTAGACTAGTGTTTCATTAAAAATAGCATACAAATTTGTAAATGTTAATATTTATATGTTTACTTGTCATATACAAAATAAAATAGAAAAAGACTAAGAAATATGCAATAAAAATATGCATTCTAAGCAAAATAAGCAAAAATATGCAATAAAATATGCCTTTAAAGCAAAATATGCATTTATAGCAAAATATGCAAAAATATGCGTTTTAAGCAAAATAAATATATTTTGCTATTAAAGCAAAATATGCATTTATAGCTAAATATGCAAAAATATGCACTAACAAATCAATGGCATTTTAACTTAAATTCTTTGATTCGCAAAGATATTTTGTTTAAACTGTTCACCGAATTAAGGAAAAGAACATGCATTTGCACGAACTTCCGGTCCCTGATAAGTATATATAGAAGTGATAGAATTAGTTTTTTTATTGTATCATATATATTTATATATATTTATACAAGGAAATATATATGATCTCATATTTAGCTGTATCAAGTATATATGATAAGATATAACGATATATGGCGCTGTATTAAAAATGCGCTTGCAAATAAACATGAGATGTAAATATATATAGTTACATATGGCCTCATATGTAAATATATATAATTATATCAATCTATATATATATGACTAGATATAAACTTTTTTTGTCGGGCTTTTGCAATCTGTAATCTAGAAATAACCGCTTCTTTCTAAAAATGCATTCGTACTGAAAATGCAATTGTAATGCATTTTGCAAAACACACTATCTTAATGACTATCAAAGATTATATGTTTTACAAAAAAAAAAAAGAAAACAGCTTACAGATCGAAGAGGCGGATCAGAATACAAAATCCTTTTTTTAAAGACTGCATTGGCATTACAAGTAATTGCATGTACATTACACTGTGATAGTCGAAAAAATGAACTTCGATGAATCCTTTTCAAACTATAAGGGGGGAGTCCCCTGAGTGCGAAAGTACATTTGGAAGTGTCAGATTAGCTCAAGTTTTTGAGAAATCGGTATATGTATATCCATTTTTCATGAAATATAGCTTTTCAAAGTGCTGTCTTAAATTTTTCATATTAAAAAAAATTAAAATCCTCAAAAACTAAAATTGTTGGGCTTTTTTATGGAAAAATTAAGTAATCCTCTTTTAAAAAATTCATTAAAAATAGTTAGCTTTTTGTCCCAAAAAAATCGAAGTCTTATCTATCTATATATATAAAAAGAAGTGTACATTTTGATTGTCACTCCATAACTCGAGAACGGCTGCATAAAATAGAAAATGTCTGAATACGTTTTGTAGAACATGCAATGAGGATGGCTTTTAAAAATTGTTTAAAAATATTTTCGTTTGATCGAGATGTGATGATTTTTCTGAACATTAGTCATTTTCATATAAATTGTGTGAATATCAAAAATTTTAGCTTTGTTACACAGCATTGCTTGGATGCGGGTACATTCTTCCTCGAAATTTTTTTTTGAATTTTTTCCCAAGGCCATCTACTTAAAAAAATATGGGTTTTCAAAGTACGCAACTTTGAGCATTTTTTAAAATTTTTGAGCAATGAAAAAACGTGAATAAAATCGCGAGTTTTTAAAATTTTAAAGATTAAAGATCATATTGCTGCATAGAGTCAACCTGGTCAGAATACAAGAAAATCTTATGACATCATGTCAAAAATACCAATTTCTTAATGCTGTTTTCTGGAATTAATGATATACACAATTTATTTTTTCTATTTTGTTCTACTTTGAAATTTAGCTGTCACCCTAATATTCATGTTGTCATAATGTAGGTCTATATTGTATTAAAGCAATTAAGCTACAATATTGGGTTGTTTGGTCTGGTTGTTGGGTCTGTAAAATAGGTCTGTTGCTCGTTTGGTCAGTCACATATTTGATTTTTTTTTTGTGATTTTTATGTATTGCTGTGATGCTTTTGAAAAAAAGAAAAAATATGATGTCTTTTTTGGCAATGTTTCCAAATTTTTGGTGACATTTTTTATTTTAAAACATTTTTATTTTTTATTTTTTTTATGTTTTTATTTTAACCACTCTTGTGCACTTGTTGTATGAATTTCGTGTCATAATAGTCATGTTTTTGTATATATTTTTTTAAATACTTTCGGTTTGTTGTAGTTGTTGTTATTTTATAAACTCATTGTTCACTTTAGTGTTTTATTGTTGTTGTGACACTGCTGCAGCTGCTGTTGCTGATTGTTGTTCTTGTTGTTGTTGTTGTTGGCTGTTGTTATTGTCAATTGTTTTTCACAATTTTCGAGTGTCATCAACATTTTAACAATATGACACATACCAACACTCAAATACACATACACTCACACATTCACACAAAGAGGAGAACACTTAAACACTCACTCAAAACAAAAAAAAAAAACAACAACACATTGATACAAAGAAAACACATACAAACTGAAAAATGTACTATATTGTGTTTATGCGAGTGTGTGTCTTGTTGTTTTTTGTGTTTATTGGATGGATACAGTTATCTGCCTGTGCATATTACTCTATATGTGTGTGTATTTGTGTGTATGAATGTGTTTATTTGAGAATGTGTCTCAATGTTGTCGTTAGGTAGCAAATGATTGTGTACGATTTACTCATCATCATCATCATCAAGTTGTTTAAAACATTAATTTTTCATACATTTATATCTACTTGTTGTCTATTTGTTATTGCACTATTTTCATTCATATGTGGAAATGTTTGTAATTTTTTTTATTTTTTGGAAGTCGATTTTTATATTAACCCATTTATTTAAAATTACATGACTAAATGTTGAAATAACCCAAATGGAAACACTTTGTTTTCTAAATAAAAAATATCCAAGATAGCTTTTGAAGTTTATTTTTTTTTTATATTTTACAATGTTATAGTGTAGTTATAATTTAAATCAATTCAATTAATTAAATTCAATGTTGTACACTCAAATAAAAAAGTTAGTAAAGTCAGCAAAAAATTTTGCTGAATCAGCAAAATTTTAGTCAGGAGTGAGCTTGCAAAAAAATGCTAATGTCAGCAAAATCTTTTGCTGAAAATCGGCCAACTGATTTTTAGCCACAATATTAGTAGATTCAGCAAAAATTTTGCTAACACTTAGTGGATTAAAAATTAAAAAGCCCTTGCTAAAAACTAATAACATTTTTGCTGAATATTAGTAAACTGAAAAAAACTCAAAAATTTGTAGAAAAATTATACTTTAGTTAATTTATTTGCTAAAAATCATAAACATTATTTTTGTGATTCTTTTTAAAATAATTTACAATACGTTACAAAACATAAAAATGTTCACACTCCCAAATTGACGACATGAATTAATGTAATATTTAAAAACAATAGAAATAATTATATATAATATAAACAAAAGTATCTTCCCACAACTTACATCAATGGTTGTCTAAATGATGCTATCTTTTAAAGGAACGCAAATGCCGCAGAGAATTATAGAAACCAAACGTAAAATAACAAAATATAATATATACAACCCTTTTTTTGCAATAAAATAAAGGAAACATAAAAACCTACCTAAGATTACTTTGTCTTTCGCTTAGGTAGACAGACTGTTTGCAATTTGACCACACTAGATTATTAATATCTAAACATTTAGTTTAGAAATACATATTAAATTTTTATTTAATTTAAATATTTTAAAGGGTCCGCCAAATAACTTTTTTTTTTTTGAAAGTGCTATAAAAAAAAAACTACTGAATATTTTCTCAAATTTCTGTTTTATTTGAAAGTACATCCTTCCGGTTAGTAATGGAAAATAATTTCATTCAAATTGCTGCCTCGGCTGGTCATACAGTATGAGCTTCATCTGAAAAGATGATTTTTTTTTGGTAAAATCGGCATCGGAAAAAAAAGTTAGATGGCGGACCCTATATTTTGTCTTTTATGTAATTAATAGACAATTATTTTCACAAGCCGGTGACAACGCAATATTTAAGTTGTTTTAATCCACAATTTTGTTTTATGTATGAAATACAGATACAAAAATCTTCTATGGTTGATTTTTTTGATATGTCTTATTAGAGTTGTAGAGCCACGACATCTACTTCATTCTACGTTTATCTTTCAATCTGGTTGTTGTCCACGCTATTAATGTGCTTATCAGCACAATAAATTAGTAAAACATTAGTATAATATTAGTAAAACATTAGTTCGAAACAGTTAAGTGCTAAATAAGTAAAACAAAAATTAAAGTTCAAAGTTTTAACTGAAAGTTAAACTGGCAACTATGATAATGACTAGAGAAAAAACAAACACTATAAATAGCAATCGTTCGTGGTAAATTTCATTCTAACTCAACACACAGAGTAATGTGGGATTTAACGTTATCCAATTTATTTAACATGTAAGTTAAATAGATGATATTTACGATTAACACTAAAATGGCACGAAGAATGCTGATGAAGACCGTAGTGGGTCAGAAAATGCATTCCATTCATGCTAGTGTCTAATAACTTTTTCTGTGTTTTTATAATAGTAAAAATAAATTATCATATAAAAATTATAATTTTTCTGTTAATTTAGATAAAAATTTGTCATGATCTAAAACCGAACAAATAAAATCTCACACATAAATTTATAGATCAACGATAAAAATTTACTATTAAACCACTCACCAGGTACAGTGTAAAAATCGTTTAATGTATATGCTCGACATATGTATTAATAAAAAATCTTTAATGTTTGTTGGTATGCTTTGCTAATGTAAAAGGATAGTATATGATGACATTAGAGAAAAGAACTGCCATTTAAAGTTTTAACTGAAAGTTAAACTGGTAACTATGATAATGACTAGAGAAAAAATAAACACACTATAAATAGAAATCGTTCGTGGTAAATTTCATTCTAACTCAACACACAGAGTAATGTGGGATTTAACGTTACACAATTTCTTTAACATGTGAGTTAAATAGATGATATTTACGATTAACACTAAAATGGCACGAAGAATGTTGATGAAGACCGTAGTGGGTCAGAAAATGCATTCCATTCATGCTAGTGTCTAATAACTTTTTCTGTGTTTTTTTTTTTTTTTTATAATAGTCAAAGTAAATTTTTATATAAAAATTATAATTTTTCTGTTAATTTAGAGAAAAATTTGTCATGATCTAAAACCGAACAAATAAAATCTCACACTCATAGATCAACGATAAAAATTCAGAACAAAAATTTTAGCTTAAAACCGAATTTTAGCAAAAAATTTGCTAACAAATAGTATACCTGATTTACAAGACGTTTTACTAATTTTTCTACTAACTTATTTTTTTGAGTGTAGTTATAATTTAAATTAAGTTTCATGGGTCTTTGTTGTCCCCCAGGCTACTAATGATTAAAGATATATTTTCGAAAATTAAGCAAACTTTGACAAAAACATTAAAATTTCGTTCCACTTTTGAGAATTCCATATCTGAATAATATTTTAATAATATTTAAATAAATAAAAGATATAAAAAATAAAATTTTTCAAAATTTCAATAGCACCTTTTTTGAAAAAATTGGCGTCATTTATGCGTCATTTTGGAACCATTTGCAGTAAAATTGGGGGTGTATTGAACGAAAATCGACAAATCGGTTTTTAATATACATCCTAATGTTGGTACAAAATGCTAATCGATCGGTATAATTTTTTTTCTTTATTTCGGTTACTTTAAAAATTTTGAAAAAGAATAACGGTTATGCTATTTAAATGTACTTTTATTTTAATTGATAAACATTTTCGCATTCGGTTTACAAATGGTTTAACTAAAGGGTGTTTTTCATAGAGTGACACAAGCTTAAATCATAATAAAACAATTAAATATATTTTTAATATCTACACTCAGGGAACTTCTGCTTTAAAAATATGTAGTTGTTTGGGTTGTAATACAGTTTCATTATTTTTAATGTAAATGTAAGTCATTTGTAGAACAAATAAAATTTTTAACTAACATTGTAGTTCATTTAAAAAAACAACTCACATCAAATGACTGTTTTATGATTTTACATTCATTTTTTACAGTTGTTTTTTGTTATTTAAAAAATAAAAAAAAATTTTTGGTTTATTTTTTACTACCATCTGGTTCATTTTTACTACAATGTTAGTCATTTTTTGAACATTAAAAAACAAATGACAATGTTAGTTGAATTTAATGAAATGTAAGTCGTCCTTTTTTTAAATGAAATTTCATTTGTTTTTGACTACAATTGCAGTCGTCTTTACCAACATAATTTCCTAAGTGTATGAAACGGGCTTTATTGGAAAGAAAATTTTATGAAATGAATGTTTAAATATGATTTCTGCCATGTGGCCGCCACGGCTGGCGCGCACACTCATAATAATCCATGCATAAAAATACGAAATTATTGTCAAAGCTACGAAAACTTTCGTAAAATGTATAAAATTTCGTTTATTTTACAAAAAATTTGGTTAATTTGACGTTTTTTTCGTAATTTTACGCATGGATTATTATCAGTGTAGAAGGCGCAGCATTTGCGGCCGTATTTCGCCAATAACTCTTCGAATGTTGATTTCCAGGTGTTCAATTGTTTCTGGTTTGTCGACGTAGACAAGTGACTTAACATAACTCCAATGAAAATAATCCAATGGGGTTAAATCACAAGATCTTGGTGGTCAATTAATTGGGCCATTACGTGAAATTATTTTTTCATCAAAAGTGAGCCTTGTTTTTGTTCCAGATTGAAAAAGCATGATATTATGCTGGCGCAAACGAGATGCGGGGGGTTCAGTTTCGTTCCATTTAGTACCGTCTTTACCATAAAAACAGCCTGAGTCGACTTCATTTGCTGCTTCAGCATCATTTCCACTTTCTTCTTCTTCATCTACGTCTTCATCACTATCATAAAGTTCGTTAGGTTCAATTTCCAAATCATTTTCTATGTCTGATGCATCATCTTCTGGCACATAATCAGCAGTGTCTACTATACTCTCTTTGCTTTGCCTATGCGTTCATACAAAATGCATAGGGGTCTGGCCAGACACCATGTACCAAAAGTAAGGTGAAGATTTTTTATTTGGCTTTTTTGTCCTGTTCCAAGGACTTTTTTTCAATTATTAATTTATACATCGAAAGCCAACAATATTTTGGGAGATTACCTGAAATTACAGCCATGTACCTAAAATAGAAGTATGCTAAATTGAAGCATGAAAATGAAATATGTCTGGCCAGAACCATGTGCCACTTCGAGGGTTAATTTTTGTTAATATGAATTTTTTTATAATTGTTCAATAAAATATAAGAAGAATAAGAATAAGAAATTTTATTGCTTCATTTAAAAAAAAATTTAAGTGAAATAAGACCTTTGCAATAAAACCTTTTTGGAAATAAAGGCCTTATTTCACTTTCCATTGAGAAATAAAGCCTTTAAGGCCGTATTTCGTAAGGCGTTATTGCACCCCATCTTCCACTGTATATAACTTACTAAATGACTATTTTAATTTTAATTTAATAAAAATCCGAAAATTATTGTCGCCATATTAGATTTGCCATCTGGAATTTTTAAGTTCTGAAAATCTATTCGAAATTAGATCAAATTAATCAAATTAACAATTTTATGAAGAAATATTTGTCGTCATATTAGATTTGCCATTGTGAATTTTTAAACTTTGATTTTAGATTCGTGATAAGCTAGCAAAATTCCTTTTAAAAAGTCGTTTTGAAATCCAAATTATTCGAATTTCAAGCCACCATTTTATTTTTTTTAAATTCTGATCTTAAGATTTTTGTTCTGCAGCCTTCAAAACTTGCAAGGTCGTAATTTTTTATAATCCTTTCTTGATCCCATTTTTTTTTTGTTTCTTTTCTATGGACTCGATTAACTGTATAACTCAGAAATAAATCGAGGCACAGGTCTAAGGAACAAACGGTCTTATGAACAAAAGGTCTTAGGAACAAAAGTTTATGTTTCTTTTGAACCCGTATTGTGTGTGTTATGATGAATTCGATAACATTTTTTTGTGTTGGATTCTGAAATAAAGATTTTTAGATTTTATGAGAGTATTAAATTGTGGAAAAATTTTAGCGAATTTATTTAATAAAGAATGGTAAATAGGAACTGTAATAATGTATGTTTTAATACAATTTTCAAATTTCTTTTTATTAACTCATGGTTAGCACGTTAGTATTTATAACATTTTATGGAAAAAAAAAATATGCTCCTCATTATATGCAGGTTAATTACACTGTGCAACAAATTTTGAGTTGGCTATTGGATAAACAAAACCGCCAAAGGGTTTTGCAAACTTAGTTCGAATTTTATTTTTATGGCCTCTGGAAGTTGGGGTATTTTTTTTTTACAATTTTTCCGATGTGAGCGAAAATCAAAAGAAAATATTAATATATTTATTGAAATGTAATTGTGTGTAATTATTGTTCCATTGAACCCAATGTCGAAAAATATATTTTTATATATTTCAACAAATAGGAGGCGTGATAGGCGTGGTCAAATATAAAAAAACTCATAAATTTTTGGTAGGTATACATTTATTGTCAATTTAAAATAGTTTAAGATGAAATTCATCGGAAAGTCTATTGCAACGGTTCCCAAATGGGGGTACACGGACCCCCAGCGGTCCGTGTGAGTATAATTGTGTATAACAAATTTTAATATAATTCGCAATAACTTTTGCAATTTTGGATTTATTTTATTTCGTTGAAAATTCCAGAATTTTATATTTCATTCGAAAAATCTAATATCTATCTAAATCTAACACTTATTTGCAAATATAATGTGAAGAGCAAAATAGAAATTTAGTATAAAAATGTTAAGTTCTCTTTGATTTTCTTTTATTTATTCTTCTTATTTTTATTTATTTAATTCTTCTTTATTTATAAATTATAATTATTTGTTTACAATATTTCGTCTCCACATTTGGTGACTTCTTCAGGGAACAATCAGAAGTAAGACCCTTTATTTATAAATAATAATTATTTATTTCCAATATTTCGTCTCCACATTGCGTGACTTCTTCAGGGAAGAATTTTTATAATTGCAAATTTTAATAATTGTTCCCTGAAGAAGTCAGTCAATGTGAAGTCAAACGTAGAAAATAAAAAATAAAAAAAAAAATTATAAATAAAGGACCTTAAGCTCGTTTAGAATGAAATTTCGTATAAATGAAAAATATTGGAATTAAATTCAGAGAAATTTATTATTTTTTTTAAATACATTTTGGATTTAGCTTAAATTAATTCCATTACTTGAATTTTTAAAAATTAAAATTTTTTCTTTGACATTATAAGAGCGTCTAATTACTAGATTTTCACAAAATTAGACAAAGACATATTTCTAAAAATTCAAATTTTATATTAAAGTAGTTCATCAAAAATAGATTTTTTATTCAAAAACTTCTAAAAAAAAAACACTAAAAGAGATATTGAGCTCAAATACTAAACCTTTTTTTTTAATTTTTTCAATTGCTTAAAAAAGCATACAAACTAATTGCAACTAAACTCCCAAAACATATACTTTTAATATTCAGAATAAATTCCGAAAATGAATTCCACCATTCAGTAGTCCGTACAATATTTGCATTTGCTTGAAATTGTTCCCATAAGGACAATAAATATTATGTATGTCTACATAAAATCTATGATTTCTTTGTATTTGACCACACCTATCTCGCCTACTAAAAGGTCCGCCATCTAACGTTTTTTTTTCAACTAGTGCTTATTTCGTGAATTGTAACACTTAGCTCATGTCTGATTTGACAGATAATTAGTTTTATCCTTCCGCTTAACGAGTATGGTCCGTATGTTCGTTATCTTGTGAAAAAAGTGAAAGAAACTGGCATCCTCATCGATAAACCAAAGCGTGAAAAGCCAAAAATAGTGCGTACACCCGAGAATATTGCTGCTGTGGCAGAAAGTGTGCGTGAAGCGCCATCAACATCAATTCACCGTCGTTCTCAACAATTGAACATTTCGGAGACATCATTGAGACGAATTTTGCATAAAGACCTTGGCATGACGCCATAAAAAGTCCAATTGGTTCAGGAGTTCAAAAAAAAAGTTATTTGGCGGACCCTTTATTTGTTGAAATACAAGAAAAAATATATTTTTCGACATTGAGTTCATTGGAACAATAAGTACACACAATTTACATTGCAACAAATATATTTGCATTTTATTTTTGCTCATGGTGGAAAAATTATTAAAAATATCTTATTTTCAAAAGGACATATAAATTAAATTCGAACTAACTTTGCAAAACCCTTTGGCGAATTTGTTAATTCAATGATACATATACTTTCATTTCCTATTGGCACCATTTAAGGCTGATTTTGCTTGTTGCACAGTGTTATATGAGTACATATACGATACTATTCATATAAACTCTTAATATACACAATCATTAACAACCACATCAATGGAGTACTAATATGTGTATTAGGCTGGCAAATATTTTAGAAAGTTAAAACTTTTAACAAATTTTTTAATTTAAAAATTATTTTAAAACATTAAAAAATATATTTTTTTTAGAATTCTGTTATTGTACAAAATATTTGTTAGTCAAAAATGTTGCATATTTTTAGGATTGAGCCTTTAAAAAATTGTGCATACTTTGAGGATACTTGGTTTTTTTGTTAACTCAATACATAATGAAATTCATGAAAATTTAATTAAATTGTGACCAAATGTCTTCAAATTTTATAATTTTTTTTGTACCTACACACATTTCCCATCCCAGCAAAAATTACCTAGATTAGGTAAGCAGTAACTACATTTGTATGCTTCCAAAATAGCCTTGCATACAATAAAGCAATTAGGGAAGGCATTATGTTGTGATTCCTAAAATGCCTTCTTTGAAGCAGTGAATAATGCGTACAATGAAGCCGTAAAGAATGCATACCATGAAGCATTAATGTTGTCGACATACAAAAAAAGAGCGCTTCTTGTTGCCTAAGAAGGCATGAATTTATTGTTTCTAAGAGCAAATGAAAGAAGCGCTATTCACAAAAATCATGCCTTCTGTATTTGCTTTAGAAACGCTTCGTAATTAAATAATGCCTTTCGGAAGTGCTTCTGGCTAAGCACTACTTTTTGCCTATAACACATCTCCATATTCAGTTTTTCAAATTAAAAAAATGTTATTTTTTCAGGGTTTTAATTTTTTTTAGAAATTCCAAAAGTATGTTACTTTGAAGAGCCATGTAATCGAAAGTTGTTATCGGATTTTTCTGATGCACTAAAAAATTACATATTTAAAAAAAAAAAATTTATCCAAACTCGATTTTGCTATGTATTTAAGAAAAATTTTTTTTTTAAACATAGATAAATCGAAAATTTAACATTATTTTATATAAAATTAAATTTCGCTTTTGTGACGCGCATTTCGTACAACTTTTGCGATTTATTGATAACTTTCAATCCCCGAATTGTAGCTAAATAAAAAATTTAATTTTCCTAACGCTTACACCCACGAAATAACGAAAACGGTATGTACTGGAAAAATTTGATAAACAGATTTGGAATTTGGAGATCAACGTTCATAAGACCCAAACAACACTTTTATGGGAAGGATTTCCGTGTTATTCAAAAAATCTTACAACACAAGAACTCCGTTAAAATTTCAGCGATGTTTGAAATTTTGACAAATACTTTTTGTGTAGTGGTTATAAGCCTTTGAACACTGTGGAATCCCATGATTATCTTAAGTTTTTTTGAAAACGTACTTATACCACTTTTAATATAAGTGGTTCATTTGTAGGTTAACTTGTGTTAATATTAACCGATTTCAAACAGAGTTTTCATCAAATTTGCACATCCAAAACCATATGTTCCAATATGTTAGGTTTTGTAAGATCCGGACAAAAATGTCAGATATTCAACGAGAAAACACTTTAGTAGAACAATTTATAACCTTTTGCTGAAAACCGTTCTAACAAATGATAATGATAAAGTACAAACTAGAAAAAATTTCCCATAGGCAAATATTCAAAGGTTTTGCAAGGATGTTCAAAAAATGTTCGACGTCTTAAATAATTTGAGACATTTTTCGCTTTGAAAGTTATATTCTACTCTTCGAATGGGGACACGGGTGCGGGCGTCTTTGGACCAGGCTTCCAGCGTGCTTTACCTATGGAAAAATATCCGTCCATTTTTCAGGCGGAGATTTGGGCCATCTGTGTATGTGCAGGGGAATGCCTGCGAAGGGGAACGCTCAGATCTCGCATCTACATTGTTTCTGAGGGCCTTAATGGCTTATAAGGTGTCGGCTGGGTTGGTCATGGAATGCATTCAGACTCTCAATAGGCTAGGTAGGGGCAACTCTCTAACCTTGGGGTGGATTCCTGGTCATGAGGGGCATGAGGGCAACGAGAGGGCAGATTGTCTTGCCAACCGCGGGGCCCGAAGGCCCTTTATTGGTCCTGAACCATTCTGCGGGGTATGTTAGGGAAAGGCTCAGGGCGTGGAGAGAGTCTGAATTCTCTGGTTACTGGGAAAACTCTCCTGGTCAGCGCTAGGCTAAGAGATTGATATCTTTTTCCAGTAGGGGATCGAGGCGACTCTTGTCGCTTGAAAGGGGGGGGGGGGGGGGTTTGAGGACCCTGGCGTCGTATATAACTGGACACTGTAATCTCAGATACCATCTGCACAGGAAGGGTCAATCGGACACGGATATGTGCAGGTTTGTGAGATGGTGTCTGAGACCTCGGAGCATGTTCTCTGCGAATGTTCCAGGCTTGAGATAGGAGACTTAGGTTTCTAGGTGACCGCTTCATTTCGCCTTCCGACATCGCGAACATTTTGCCTAATAGGATAATTGGCTTTATAGGTAGCTTGAATCTGTAGGTAACTTTAGGCAGCACAAAAGACCTACATTGGTCGCGGTGCATAGTGCCTTCTGATCTAATCTAATCTCTACATTCTGCTAAAATCAGAAAAAAAAATTGGATTTAATTAAAGAATAAAATTTTTTTTATACGAATAAAAAAATGTTCAAAATCTAATAAGAATTAGATCAAATAAGTCGCGAATTAAAATTGGAATCTATATATATAATAAAAATTTACGTGTTTGCCAAATTAAAATAAATTTTGATTTTCATTTGCTTCACCGTTTTTTTTTTCTTTTTTCTAACTTTTTTTCCTTCCTTTCCTCTTTTCCTTTCTTTCCTCTTTCCTCTTTTCTTTTTTTTACTTTTTCCTTATTTTCTTTTTCGATTTTTTCCCTATTCACCACCCACCCCCCTGGATCAGCTCAAAATATATAGGCATGTTCTGGGCCAGAGGAAGAGTGTTTTTTTTTTAATAAAGAAAGTTGGAGAATGTTTTTTAAAAAAGCGTTAAAATTCAGTATACTTTTTATAAAGGCCCAAAAAGTGCATTTTTGATGCAAATAAAATTTTTAAAATGCATTTAAACATAGAGTCAGAAATTAAGTGTTTTTTATGTATTCTTTGAAGGATTTCATTCATTTCTAAAAATTTTCAAAACAAAATTTTAAATAAATTTTACCCTATAGAGTAATGTAGTAGAAGTTTTGAGGCAATGCACTATGGGGATTTTATGTAGAATTGTTGGCCAAAAGTCGATTTTTTTTGTGCTTCAAACTCTTTTTTTTATGCCATTATAAAGTTAATTATTTAAAAGTAGGCTGGCACATATTTTTTTTCACCAACACTTTGGTACGCAAGGGTCAAAAACAGTTTTTTTTTTTTTTGAATTTCTGAGAACAAAAGTTAATACAATTTTACCGTACTTAAAATACTATTGGAAAATCTTTTTAAATTTATTTTAAAAATGAGCCCATAGTCATAAAAAATCTTAATTCAATATTAGGTTAGAATACGTATTTGAACCCTTGTGTAAAAGTTAATATTCGTTTAAGAATACAGTTTTAAGGCTAAAATTCGTGTTGAATATGGAGGGATAATGCACAAATTAAAAGATTAAAATGCGAATTTGCATATTTTTTTAATTATTTTACTGAAAACTACTGTTTTTGTTAAGTTAACAATTTTGCACTGCAACCTTCTTAGCATATATTTCCATACTCCTATACTTTTTCACAGTATACAGGAACTCTTTCTACACTGAGAGTAATATCTTTACTTCAGTAATGAATTTCTTTATAGTTTTAATGAAAATTGGCACTGGAATTAAAAAAAATAATAAAAAAAAAGTCGTCCATTAAGACTTTTCATAGAATCTATGAACGAGGTTGCATTAAAGTCAATGTTTCTGATATGTTTGTTGAATTAATGAAGATATTCAACTATTGAATCATTCCGACAATGATAGAATTTATAAAACAGTTTCCAAAAAATTTTTAATATTAAAAAGTTTCCATGAATTAATAAAACTCTTCATGAATGTCTTGAAAAATGCATTGTAACTAAGCCAATGAACCGATTTATATGATTTTTTCATTTATGTCCAAAATTAATAAAACGCTACATTAAAATACTAAAGCACTTTATGAAATATGTTGAAGACTTGATAATTAAATCTTAAAACTAAAGTTTAAAATGTATGCAAATTAATTCAATTTTATGAACAGATTAAAAAGTTAAGTCTTTGAAATAATTTCATAGCTCTTAATAAAATTTTCATTAAATTTATTCATGCAACTATGAATAGTTTATGAAAAATTTCTTAATACTAATATAATTACTGGGATATAATGAAATTTTTCATTGAATCTACGAAAAATATTCTATGAAATTGTTTCTTTAAAATCATGAGGGATAATTCATTCAGTGTAGGTAAGATGTATTTGACAGCTAAACCATGCGGCTCCTTAAACTGACAATAATCCATACGTAAAAATTACGCAAAAATGTCAAAATAACCAAATTTTTTGTAAAATATACGAAAATTTGTACATTTTACGAAAGTTTTGTAGTTTTGACAATAATTTCGTAATTATATGCATGGATTATTATGAGTGTAGGGAAATGACACTTAAATTTTAAAAAAAGCATTAATTTGCATAAATTTTTTTAATTTTATTTATTTATAACACTATGCAACACTATGGGGGTTATGAACTTGGGCGTCGATGATTCCTATAACATATAATTCTATTAGGGTAGTATAGAAAAAAAGGGTGTGGGACTGTGTGGGTACAGTGAACATTTAAAGCAAGGATTATAAAGAACTAGGATGCACAGACCTGTGCGCTACGCGTACTTTATCGTGCCAGTTGCGCCAACACCCCAACATGCCAACGGAGGAGACAAAATTTAAGACAGTGGTTTTATTCAACCACTTATAATATAATATAATTTATTAATTTATTTATTTTTTTTAGTAATTTTGAAAATAGTTTATATTAATTAAAATTTCTTAATTGAAAATAAAGGGTGGTTTAATTTTAAGGGCCGATGTTGATTTGAATAAAACACAAATTTTTTAGGAAGTTATTGTAATTTCTTTTTATTATGGTAATATTGGTATGGATCAATTATGTATGGAACAAAATATCGGCCAAATGGCCGCCGCGACCTCGGCGGCACACCTCCGTCCGATGGTCCAAATTTTCGATGGCGCTGAGGCATAATTGAGGTACTAAGCCGTTAATGTGCCGAATTATCTCATCCTTTAGCTCTTGAATTGTTGCTGGCTTGTCGACGTACACCTTTTCTTTCAAATAACCCCAAAGAAAGAAGTCCAACGGTGTCAAATCACATGATCTTGGCGGCCAATTGACATCGCCACCACGTGAGATAACATTGATATTGAATTTGTCACGCAAAAGAGCCATTGTTTCGTTAGCTGTGTGGCAAGTGGCACCGTCCTGTTGAAACCACATATCGTCCACATCCATATCTTCGAATTCGGGCCATAAAAAGTTCGTTATCATCTCACGATAGCGAACACCATTCACAGTAACTGCCTGACCGGCCTTATTTTGGAAAAAAAATACGGCCCGATGCTGCCGCCAGCCCATAAACCGCACCAAATAGTCACTCTTTGTGGGTGCATTGGTTTTTCGACAATCAGTCTTGGATTATCATTCGCCCAAATGCGGCAATTCTGCTTATTGCTTTTGATCAATGGTTATAATCTTTAACTTCAAACTCATATGTATATTAGTTCTCATGTAGTGAGGTAAACTAGTTCATATGAATGTTTGATGTTTGGCATGGGATTGTTACCGCTTTCAAAACGTGTTTTGATGATGGGAACCTAGAAAATTCCCGAAATAGATCTATCAACACATTCCTGAAAGGGTCAAATAATAAATTTGAAAACAAAAAACTCTATAGATTATTTGTTAGGACAATATCCTAATGAAGAAATATAGAGTATGGCCTCGAACTTGAATAATTTTCATTTTCATTGAAAAATTGAAATAGCTTAAAAATACTAAAAAATAAATAAATAAATTATATTAATAGTGGATGAATAAAACCGCTGTCTTAAAAGTTTGTCGCCTCTATAACTGCCTTTGTGCGCGTTGGCTCGCTGGCACGATGAGGTGCGCGTCGCGCACAGGTCTGTGTATCTTAGTTCTTTATAATCCTTGATTTAAAGTTTTAATTTTTTTTAACAACACTGTATTTTACAGGACTCTTCAAACAGTATAAAGGGTCTTCTGGGCTTAATTCTGTATTTGCATGTCCACAATAAAAGTTTATGAGTATTTTTTATTTTGTGAAACTGTTTAACCCTATGTTTTTTATGGGTCTTTAAGTCCTTTTTTAAAATATATATAAAAAAGACAATTATAACGGTCATTTTAAGGATTAAAATGTTACGCGAAGATGTTCGACAGCGAATTCCACTAGGGTGAAGACAAAAAAAATGATTCAATATAAAATGCTGAATGCTGTGTAAACTGTAGTGGAAACCCCCTCATGTGTCATAGAGAATCACACGTGACTTATCTTTATCGTGTTTGATAACTAGATAAATTTACATTTCTGCTAATGTTTATATATTGACTAAATGTTTTATGATTGTTTTTACAGATATATTTTATAATAAACACATTTCTTTTTAAATTCTTTACAAAAAAAGCCATAACCATGTCCACTCATGCCAGTTTTTTATACAGAGCCTAAACACATCACCACAAAAAATCTTACTTACGGGCCGATATTTAATAATTGAGGTTTTTGACCATAGAATACTTAAAGATTCCCCATAGTGCAATGGTAGTTGGTATCATTATTATGATAATTATCATTTGCCATTTGCCACTAGTAGTGAATGAATATTATTATTATTATTATTTTTTTTTTTTTTTTTTTGTTTTATATAATTTTGACAGCATCGTTATATTTTATAAGCAAACATATAACATTTTTATTTAATTTAATAAAATGCAGCTTTTGTTATTTTTACTAACATTTTTCTCTATTAATTACTTAATGTGAACATATATTTTTTTATTATTAATAAACTAATTAATGTAAAATATCAATATTTGAGTTTAATGTATGCATAAAAAATATAAAAAAAAAAATAAAAATATTCATAAATAATTTAGTTTATATATAATATGATAAAAATATAAATCAATATAATTCAGATATTTAATTAATAAATATAAAGGTCAGATAAAAATATGAGTCAAACGAAAGTAAATTTAAATCAATTTGATGGGTAGGAGGAATAAGATAAATATTTTTGTTGGGCTTTTTAATTTAATCAGTTGCATGTTCATTAGAGTTATAACGTTTTTGTTGCAAAAAAAAAAACTACAGATTACCCCACCTTATGGACAATTTTGTGATGATAGTACCCCGGGTGAAAGTTTTAATATGGAGTCTAATATACCCAGCAAAACTTTGGTAATGGGTGCGATAAAGTAATGCATTACCCTTGTAATGTGTACTCCTTACCTGTAAAATTAAACAAGAAGTAATGAGTTACCGATAATTAAACTCTCAAGGATTACCTTGTAATGAGACCTTATTACCTTTTACATTACTTCGAAACATAAAATAATGACTTACCGGTCATCAATAACATAATGCATGAATTATAAACGTAAAGTAATTATTAATATATATTTTTGAAAATCTATTTATAGACACATTACTTTGTGATTTTTTGTAAGCATAGTGGTAAGGTGTATATGTTTGATATCACGAACGAAAACACGAAGCACAACAACTCATCTACATTTTAAGCAATAAAATATTATATGTATCGATAGCTCAGTTGGTAGAGTTCTCGCCTAACTAATTGTTAAATACCAGAGACCCCAGGTTCCAATTCCAGCATGACCAAGTTATTTATTTAATAAACAAAAAAGTTGTTTATTTAATTAAAAAAAAAATCTGTAAAAAAACACATTACTTTTTCCCACCATGTAACCATATAAGTAACCAGTTACTTTACCCCCTACAAGGTAATGTGTTACTTTTAAGCTCATCGCCTGTAAAATTCATCAGTGAAGTAACGTGTAAAGTAATGCATGAAGCCCTTTGGCGATACATTACTTTAACCATGATTTGGTAATGTGTGGTTTTGCTGGGTAATTATATCTCATGTGATAAGCTTCCATAAACACATACAAATTAATTCGAAAAAATGGGTCATCTACATGTATCTACACTCAAAAAAATAAGTTAGTAGAAAAGTTAGTAAAACGTCTTGTAAATCAGGTATACTATTTTTTAGCAAATATTTTTGCTAAAATCGTGTTTTCAGCTAAAATTTTTGTTATACTTATTCAGCACTTAACTGTTTTATACTAATGCTTTACTAATATACTAATGTTTTACTAATTAATTTTGCTAAAAAAAATTGTGCTGATAAGCAGATGTCGCGGCATGTCAAGATGTAGTAGAGAAGAGGAAAATGATATTAAAAAGTACAACTCTAACAAGACAAGTAAAAAAATCAACCATGAAAAAACATATACAGACATGTAGACAGAGTAAAGAGAAAGACAAAAACACACATCTTAGGTAGATTTGTATGGTTTCTTTTTCTTATTGCAAAAAAAAGGGTTGTTTTTTTCGTTTCGTTTGTTTTGTTTATTTTTTCGTTTCGTTTCTAGAATTATCTTCGGCAGTTTCGTCATAGCATCATTAAGACAACCATTGATGTAAGTAGTTGAATGAAAATTTTTGTTATGTTATATATATTTATTTCTATATATTTTCAGATATTAAATTAATTCATGTCGTCAATGTGGGAAAATTAAAATTGTTATATTTCGTTATTATAGTAAATTATTTTTAAAAGAATCACAAAAATATGTTTTATGATTTTCAGCAAATAAATTAACTAAATTACAATTTTTCTACAAATTTTTTGCGTTTTTTTCAGTCTACTAAAATTCAGCAAAAAATTTATTAATTTTTACCAACGCTTTTTTGTTTCTAATCTACTAAGTGTTAGCAAAACTTTTGCTGAATCTACAAATTTTGTTGCTAAAAATCAGCTCGCTGATTTTCAGCAAAAGATTTTGCTGACATTAGCAACTTTTTTGCTAGCATCCTCCTGACTAAAATTTTGCTGAGTCAGCAAAATTTTTTGCTGACTTTACAAACTTTTTTTTATGAGTGTAATTATATAAAATTAGATATAATTAGATACAATTTTATCCGAGATGTGTCCATATCCGGGACAATAAATTATATCTAATTGGATATAAATATATCTGATTTATATAATTTTAGGCGATAGTAGGTATGCTTTTTGTGACATGAAGTTATGCTTAAAAGTATTTAAGTTGAAAATTTCCAGAAACCAACATTTTTAAAGATCCATTTTTGTTTAAATGAAATAACAAAAAGGTTAAACAGTATTGTCTTATAAAATATCCTGCCCGGCTAAATATGTTAATATGGAGTCTAATGAAATTATATCTCATTTGATACGTTCCCATATATAAACACATACAAATTGATCCGAAAAATGGGTCATCTACATGTATCTAATAATATCAAATTCGACATAGTTAGATACAATTTTATCCGAGATGTGTTCATATCCGGAACATTTAATTATATCTAATTGGATATAAAATATCTGATTTTATATAAATAATTTATATTAATTATAAATAAAGCTATATAAAATTATAAGGAAAAAATGCTCAGTATGACGTCACATATGCACTTTAATAAAACTAAGCATCGGACCATATATAATCATATCGTTCACTACATATATTTGTATTATTATATGGCTTATGTAGTTATATATGGAGTAAGATTTGGAGACATATAATAATATCAGTTATCATATAAACAATTCTCTCAATATAAATTATCAGATGTATTTGTACTAGGCGTGCCGAACGGGACCGATTTTTATAAATCCCGGAATTCGGGATTTTGAAAACTGCAATTTTTCGGGATTTTGGGACAAATTTATTTATATTTTTTAGTTGATATGAAACATTCAAATTAAATTATTCAATAGAAAATTTTACTATTCACATCTTACACTCAAAAAAAAGTTTGTAAAGTCAGCAAAAAATTTTGCTGAGTGAGAAAAATTTTAGTCAGGAGGGTGCTTGCAAAAAATTGCTAATGTCAGCAAAATCTTTTGCTGAAAATCAGCGAGCTGATTTTTAGCAACAAAATTTGTAGATTCAGCAAAAGTTTTGCTAACACTTAGTAGATTAGAAACAAAAAAGCGTTGGTAAAAATTAATAAATTTTTTGCTGAATTTTAGTAGACTGAAAAAAACGCAAAAAATTTGTAGAAAAATTGTAATTTAGTTAATTTATTTGCTGAAAATCATAAAACATATTTTTGTGATTCTTTCAAAAATAATTTACAATAATTACGAAATATAAAAATTTTCATTTTCCCACATTGACGACATGAATTAATTTAATATCTGAAAATATATAGAAATAAATATATATAGCTTAACAAAAATTTTCTTTCAACTACTTACATCAATGGTTGTCTAAATGATGCTATCTTTTAAAGGGCGCAACTGCCGAAGATAATTATAGAAACGAAACGAAAAAATAAGCAAAAACAAACGAAACGAAAACAACCCTTTTTTGCAATAAGAAAAAGGAACCATAAAAATCTACCTATGATCTGTGTCTTTGTCTTTCGCTTTACTCTGTCTACATGTCTGTATATGTTTGTTTGCAACTTTGACCACTTAATCTATAAACATTTATTTAAGAAATACATATTAAATTTAAATATGTTATTTTGTCTTTTATTTAATTAATAGACAATTATTTTCACAAGCCGGTGACAACGCAAAATTTAAGTTGTTTTAATCCTCAATTTTGTTTCATGTATGAAAAACAGATACAAAAATCTTCCATGGTTGATTTTTTTATATGTCTTATTAGAGTTGTACTTTTTAGTATAATTTTCCTCTTCTCTAATACATCTTGACATGCCGCGACATCTGCTTCATTCTGCGCATATCTTTCAATCTAGTTGTCGTCCACACTATTAATGTGCTTATCAGCACAATTTTTTTAACAAAATAAATTAGTAAAACATTAGTATAATATTAGTAAAACATTAGTTCAAAACAGTTAAGTGCTGAATAAGTATAACAAAAATTTTAGCTTAAAACAGAATTTTAGCAAAAAATTTGCTAACAAATAGTATACCTGACTTACAAGACGTTTTACTAACTTTTCTTCTAACTTATTTTTTTGAGTGTACCGTATGAAAAACAAACAAAAACTATTAACTAATTACTGACCAAGTGTTCCGATTTCCACCCAGTATTTTTAAATGGATATATTTTTTAATTGATAAATATAATTAAGCGGTTTAAAAACCTTAAACTAAATTAACATATTCACTATAAGCGTGAATAAAAACTTGTGGAAGATTGTTGTTCAGAGTTGCCAAATAATTATTTGAAAATTTTTTCTTATCAGTCCATTAATTCAAAAGTATTTTTATTAAGTTATATCCGAATGTTAGGTTAGGTTAGGTCGAAAAGAGGATTCGGAGAAACGAATGCTTCTCTAATCCGACTCAAGTCCCTGAGGACTTACACTTAAACCAGAATGTCGGCTTCTTGTGCGCTCTAAAAATCGGTCCCATGTCTATTTCCTACCCCATGAACTCCGTCGCACTGACGAAATTACTCAACCTATTCCATCCACTGGATAGTATTTCGACCCGGATCCCGGCAAATGGCGGGTTCCAAGGTCTCCTCATCCTGCCCACAGGCCATACACACTACCGAGTAAGCTCTACCAATACGGTGGAGATGGGTCCTCAGTGTCGAGTGTCCCGTGAGTTTTTCCATCAAAAGACTCAGTTCCTTCCTACTAAGATTCAGAATTTCAATCGTCCTATCCCTGTCCGGGTTGCCCCAGAGAATACCCGTGGTATATCCGAATATCCGAATGTTAAAAATTAATTTAAATTATTCAGGATCGGCACCACTAATTTGTATATAATGGTATAAGCCGTAAAGTGATTCCATTCAAAGTAAGATATGTCTTAATCATATTCTACCCGGGACGTATCGCGTTTTTAAGTCAATTCGGAACAAAAACCTTCCGCACAGAAGCCGATTTCTAAAGGCATTTTTATTTAAATATTTATTTTAAATTGTATTAAAAAATGTGTATGTGTTGTAATGGTGTAGAGTTGGGCATTTTAGTTCATTTCGTTCATTTGCATATATTCGTTCGTTCTTTTAGTTCACATGTTTGTTTGGCAAATTTTTTTTCAAAAATTTATATTGTTTTATTGGGTCAATGGTTTGTTTAACAAATCTGCATAATATGAGTTAAATCCCAAATGAGCGGTTAAAAAGGAACTAGTTCAATTTTAACCGTTCATTTGGCATTTTGGCTTATACTGGGCAGATTTGTCAAACAAACAATTGGCCAATATAACAATATATATTATTGAAAAAAAAAAAAATGCCAAACAAACATATGAACTAAAAGAACGAACTAGTCCAATAAATGCAAATGAACGGAATGAACTATGAACTAGTATGCCCAAAAGTAAAAGCATGGTTCTTAATATTTTTTTAGGGCGTACAGGCAGCGAAAAAATATAATTGAACATAATTGTGGACACAAGATTACCATATTATGATCCTAATTATCATATGCATAATTATGGCTGATCATATTATGATTACCAAGGACGTCATTTAGAATCAGAATATAAATGCTACGATCATATTAAGATTGTTACGCATTATAATTATAACATGGTGCTCTTAAACTATCATAATATAATGCTCTTTTTTCTGCGTGTACGCTGTTATGCCATATAATTTTTGATATTTGCTAAAAGTGCTAAAAGTTATAACCCTAATGTTCATTCGTTGTATATTTAGGTCAATTAAAGTCTGTAGAAAATTTATTTAAAAAAGCTTAAATTTAATTTTCTATCAATTTCCTTAACCCTTATGTTTACACCAGGGCCTGGCCTTCCCTTTTTGTTTTTTTTTTTGTCGTGTATTTTTTCTTAGAAGCTATAGTAATGATATGCCATGATATCCTCAAGGATACATTTTAGAACAGTTTAGTGCACATTTAATTCTTTTTTTTTGCTAGGGGCGTGTAAAGTTTAGGGTTTTTAAAACTCTAGTCATATCCGTACCACCTGGGTCTGGTCAGACCCGCAACATTTTCTTAATATTTTAACAGGTATTGCAACATTTTCTTCCAAAATTTTAAAAAAATTACTTCCAATTTTTAAAACAAAGTAAACGTGGTTTCTCAAAAATATTTTTTTTTTTAACTGAAAAAACTAAATTTATTTGAACTAACATGAGCTGCAAAGAAAATAATCAGTTCATTTAAAATTGTGATTCGAAATAGTGGTTGTGTATAGTTTGTGTTTTGTTGATTTTGTTAAAAAAATGGAAAGAAATAATGAAGGGATAGAAGAAGTTGACTTGGTCTATCAGTCGTAATCTTTATATTAACTTATACGTTCTCGTATGAAGTCGTCTAGTTTTGTACCGGGTCTGGCTAGACCCTGGTGTAATGAATGTGACAAATCAACTTGGTGTAAATATAAGGGTTAAATAATAATATCACAAAATAAAAAAAAATTATTGCGTATGATTAATATGAAATTATTACAACATAATAATCATACGCTCCGAATTGCATTTGCAATATATAAAGCGGTATTGTGTAATTGAACTATTACAGATATTTGGAGTTTTCCTCAATTAATTAAAAAAAATTAATTTAATTTTGGGTTTCTGATTTTGTGACTTTTTTTAAAAAATAGTTTTTTCTTAGAATTTTTGATCTTTAAATAGACTTTTTAAGTTTTCTCATCTTAAAGTGATTTTTTACTCAAAACTAAGTTGTTCTTTAAATGTCTAATTTATGTTTTATACATTGTCTCTAAAAGTTTTTTGTCATATTTTTTTTCCATATTTTGTTTTCGGTGATTAAAAACTAAAACTAAACGTTTTTTTGTTGTACCAAGCTAAAAATAAACTTCAATTTTTAAAAATGGGTAAATAAAAACTATCATATTAAGCTAATCGTGTTTTTAAAAAGTACCGAATTCGGAATGGAAAATAAAAGGTACAAAGCTTAAAAATTCATAGTTTTTAAAACGAACCGTAATAAAAAATAAAATCTACTCAGCTAAAATAATCGTGGTTTTTAAAAAGTACCGATATGGAAAATTAAGGGTAGCAAGCTAAAAAAAAAACCGTGGTTTTTAAAAATTACCGAAATGGTAAAAAAGTACAAAGCTAAAATAATCGTGGTTTTTAAAAAATACCGAAATGGGAAATAAAGACTATCAATTTAAAATGACCGTGCTTATTAAAAAATTCTGAAACGGGAAATAAAAAAAGTTCCAAAACAGAAAATAAAAAGTTTAAGCTAAATATAAACGCGTTTTTAAAAAAAGTTCCGAAAAAGGAAATAAAAAGTTTCAAGCTAAGTATAAACGCGATTTTAAAAAATAACCAATAATTTTTTTTTTGTTATCATGCTAAAATTGTCAAAACGTGGTTTCGCAAAAGCTACCGATACAGACATGTACCGAAATTGAATAAAAAGTATGAAATCAAAATAATAATAATAAAATGCAACAATAACCAAATAAAATATTCAGTTTCATAAAAAGTGCCTTAATTAAAAAAAATCGTTTAACAAAAACTATGACAAAATGGCAAATAAAAAGAACCAATAATTGCCACTTCGAAAGCAAAATTGGCGAAAATTCAAATCGGGTACTAAAAAGTAACAAAGTGCTCAAACTAGTGCTAATTTTTTTTTGACAACTTTCTGATATTTTTTTTATACGATAACATATATAAGAACTGGAGTGAGGAAATTTTCCTAAGATTTTAATTATTTTTTTAAAATTTCCCTCTTTCAGTTTGATAACCTTGTATTCTGATTTCGTCCTTGAATTTTTTTTTCTCAATTCTGCGATATATTTTTTGCTAACATATAAAAAAACTAGAGTGGGGAAATTTTTCTAAGATTTTTAATATTTGTTTCATCCTTCCCATTACTTTCTTGATAACAGACATATATGAAAACTGTAGTGAGAAAATTTTTCTAAGATTTTAAATTTTTTTTGAAATTTCTCTCTTTTGAAAGAAATCCCCATGGTGCAGTTTGATGTCCTTGTGATCTGATTTCGTCTTTGAAACTTTTTTCAGAAATTTGTGATATCTATTTTAATAACATATATAGAAAATGGAGTGAGACAATTTTCATAAGATTTTTAATATACTTTTAAAATTTCCCTCTTTTGAAGTATACCCCCATGGTTCAGTTGAATGTCCTTGTATCCTGATTTCGTTCTTGAATGTTTTTAAAAACATATATAAAAACTGGAGTGAGGATCCTAAGATTTTTAATTTTTTTAAAGTTCCCCCTTTTTAAAGGATATTCTTGTATCCTGATTTCGTCCTTGAAATTTTTTTCACAAATCTGCGATATATTTTTTAATAACATATATAAAAGCTGCAGTGAGGAAATTTTCGTAAGAATTCAAAATATTTTTTTGAAATTTTCCTCTTTTGAAGGAAACACCCTGGCTCAGTTTGATGTACTTGTTCGTCATTGATTTTTTTTACAACTTTCAGATATCTTTTTTAACATAACATATATAAAAACTGAAGTGAGGAGCATGTCCTAAGATTTTAATTTAATTATTTTAACTGGCCCCCTTTTTTTTTTTTTTTTTTTTTTTTTTTTTTTTTTAAGAGAAGCAGCACTCAGGAAATTCTTCCTATTAATTAATGTGTTGCTTTCTTTGGAAAGGGGATAGTGGAGAGATGAAAGATGGTGAAAGATGAAGGGCTTCAAACATGGCAACACTGTAATTGCGCGAGTAGATAAGTCTTAGAACAGTTGTTGCTCGCCACCTGATGTAGAGTTGGCGAATTTATTGAAGCTTTTTGTTTTATAGCCCTGATTCATTATTTTACTTCGGTGGGGTTAAGTGCTATGGGAACACCGAAGGTGGGCGCAGCGATACATATAAGTGATAGAAAACTCATACATATTATTTTTCTAAATTGATGTTGTCGTCACTGGGAATCGAACCCGGGACCATCTGTGTAACAGTCCAACGCGGTAACCATTACACCACAAAATATAGCTCCACATGCCACGCTATATTTTCAATTATTTTTAGTTTTTTGTTATTATTTACTTTGTATATTATTTTTTTTTGTATATTTTTGTTTTTTAAATTTCAGTTTGCAATTTGACTAAAAAAGTGGGCCAACTTCACTCTACTGTGTACTCCAGTAAATTTAGCCCATTTTTTTTGTTCTAAAAAAAGTGGCATATTAAAATGGGCTAACTTCACTGTAGTAAATTTCAAGAACTTTTTTGAAGCGATTACTCTCAAGCGAAACATGCTTCTAAGATGCCGCTACTCAGATTAACCCTACTTTGTGTTGTCAATAAATAACATTTCTAACATTATTAGTTAGTTAACTCTTACACTACAGACTTTTTTTTGTGGATATATTTATATTTTGACTTCTGATTCTTGTTAGGGGTCCTCTAATTAAAAAAAACAATGTGTCCTCCGAACCGCCAAACAATGGGCCCGAAAATCGAAGTTTTGAAAATTCTCAGCCCTTTTTACTACTAAAACATTTGAATAACCAAAAATGCTTTATTTGATATTGTTCTGGTCATTAGATTAATTTCGAGATTCTAGTTTTCTTAGTTTACGAGATACACCAACCGCCCCTTATTTCGAAGATAAATTTTCATTAAAAAAATCTGACTATCTTAACAAATATATCTACTTTATCGCCATAACGCAAGAGCTCCACTTAGGGATTTGGACACGGCATAGAAAAGTAATTTATAATTATCAAACATTTTTTTAAAAATTTAAAAAAAAACCGTTTTTTTTTAAATACAGCTTTTTAGACGGCGGTTTTTGAAAACAATGCAGTTTGTCAATTTAAGTAGCTTTAAAACGAGATATCAATGATTCTAGTAGCTTAAGCCGTTAAAAAGAGATGGAATATTATGTGCGACTACTTTTTTTCAAAATTTTCGAATATTTTTAAATTCAAAATTTTCGAATATTTTTCATGTTTTGATAGATGATATTTCAAGATCCGCCGGCAATAGCTGTCCTACATTATGGATGAGGTTATAGTTATATGATGTACATCTTCTATACCAACCCTGCGGGAAATGAAGGGTCAATTGATACAAAGTGACGATTTTGTTATATCCCTGCCGGAAATGAACCAGTCACTGGTATGGTCACGTGACTAGAGCTTGGTGTGTATGAACCTGTCCTAGTTTCGGTTCTGTTATATGAAAGTGACCGGTACTTTTAACATGGGCTTGTCATAGGAGGTGGCAATTGCTACCTTTGGAGCACCTTGTGACGTGGCGAATAACTTGACGAAGGTTACCTATTACCGTACCGACTGAAATTAATAAGCTACGTCACGAAACTTGTGAAACCGACATTGTGGTGTACCAAAAAGTGTTAATTTGTGTGAAATGACCAATCACGTGACTTTAGTAATGGTGACAAAACATTGACAAGTTGGTATCAGGTATATCATGTAACTGGAGAAAAAGTAACATGACATTATAGTGTACTGAAGCAACTAGGGCCGATGCAGTTGAAGTTCTTACTGGTCATTGAACTGGTTCACTCCCGGTAGCAGTTGATGAAAACATGGCAATTAGTGCCAAAGGATTCAGTCCCTTGACTGCTACAAATTGGATATAACACTGAAATAAAGTTATTTTTAAATTGATTTTTGTTGTGCTGTTTTGAAGGTTTTGTGAACACTGTTTTGGGGAAGTTTAGTGACTGGTTCCGGACGGACAATTTAGCAACTCGTATATAATATGACATACGGTGAATAAAAAGTAAAAGGTTATTTGCTAATTACTTTTCGCATATCCGGCGATATGTACTCCCTAGACCAGTGCAGTGGTACTTCACAAATCTAATCCATTCAAACTACCTCAGTAACAGCACACATCGCGCTTAATATGTGACTAGTTTTCCTTCAAAATTTTATCTCTAATTCTACCATACGTACACCTTACACCAGTCACATGATAATTTTTTTCCCACTGGTTCTGTTACATGTCACATTAATGCTGAAATGGTCCTACTTTAACACTACCTACTTCTAACTTGTCTCGTAGCATATTAATTTCAGTCGGTACGGTGACAGGTTACCTTGGTCAAGTTATTCGCCACGTCACACAGTTCTCCAAAGGTAGCAATTGCCACCTCCTATGACAAGCCCATGTTAAAAGTACCGGTCACTTTCATATAACAGAACCGAAACTAGGACAGGTTCATACACACAAAGCTCTAGTCACGTGACCATACCAGTGACTGGTTCATTTCCCGCAGGGAAGTTTGATTAAAATCAGAAGGAGTAGGCGGGAATCGAGTGGTTGATTGTTATATGTTTTCAGTCTAATGAAAAAAAAAATTCAAAAGCGATTGATTTGTTCACGTTCAAACAATATTTTTTATATTATTGTGCTCTATAATTTAAGACCCTTAAAATTACTTTAAAAATCAACATAATCTAAACCAATTTGCCATTTAACTTTCCCCCTCAAACTCAAAATTATAAGTAGTTAATTGTTTTTCCTTCCTTTATAAAATTAATAAATTTTTCATTTCTCCTGCTGTCTTTTTTTACTGTTATTTTAACATTTATAATTCTAATTAATATCTTTATTATTATTACAGATTATCAATTATTTTCCTTGTTTCCTTGTATTGTAAGGATAATATCTAAAACCAACAACGGCGTCTACTACTACTACTACAACTACCACTACTACTACAACTACCACTACTGCTACTACTACTAATAAATACAATTAGTAAAACAAAAGAAATATACATTTTTAACATGATTAATGAAATGGCAACAATACAAACAGACCTTAAATTAGAGAATCACATAAAGGATTATGCGACAACTATGAAAACACACAGTCAAATACCCGGATTGTCGACAACAACAACAACACCAGCAACAGCAATGAAAACAATACAAACTACAACAACACCATTAACAAATATTGATACCAAAAATATTATTATGGATACCATAAAGGGTAAGTTTTTAGAATTGACTAGATTTTAAATTATAATCAAAAAGATGTTAAAGGCGATGGCGACGAGAAAAAGTTTTTTTTTTTGGAAATCAAATAAATATGACAAAGAATTCTTAGATTTTTATAAATAGTTAGCAAGTGTCCTGAATAAGGCACTTTTTCAAATTGGTTGATGCATATTAAAGAGCTGAGTATATGGAAAATAAGTAAAACAAGCTTTGAAGTTGATCTTCAGTTTCCTACCAGCGATTTAAAAAGTCGGCTTTTTGGTGTATTTAAACATAAAATATAATAACAAAAAACTAATATAACTGCAAAAAAAAAAAACAATTTTCGAATTTTTTTCGAAATAGTGCTCAAATTTTTCGTAACTTTTGGCTTATTAATGAAAAAATATTTTTAAATTTTCTGTAGAATAATTTTGGTCCACCAAAGGATTTTTGAATTTAGACCAAGTAAATTTTCAATACTTTGTGTTTTTAAATTTGTATATAAAACAATTATGCACTCAGAGAACTTCTGCTTTAAAAATATGTTGTTTGTTTGGGTTGTAAAACAGTTTCATTATTTTTAATGTAAAAGCCAGTCATTTGTAGAACAAATTAAATTTTTACTAACATTGTGGTTCATTTAAAAAACAAACCACATCAAATGACTGTTTTATTATTTTACATTAATTTTTACAGTTATTTTTTGTTTTTTAAAAAATTAAAAAAAAATAAATTTAGAAATGTTGAGGTTTAAGAAGAAGAATAAACGTTTTTCTCTAAAAATTATAAACACTATTAATTTTGAAATCAGACTAGCTTCTGCCTTATTATGGACAGGCTCATCAGTGATTTTCCATTTAAATTGTATTATTATTTGTGTCTTATAATTGTCGGATTGTCTCTATATGATAAAATTTTTCAACAACCTGCGGCTGTAAGAATCAAACCTGCGCTCATCTTACATTACAAACATAACAATACCAAGTCTTAAATGTTTGTTTATTTTTTACTAACATATGTGGTTAATTCGTACTACAATTGTTAGTAATTTTTTGAACATTAACAAACAAATGACAATGTTAGTTGAATTTACTGAAATGTAAGTCGTCCTTTCATTTGTTTTTAACTATATTTGCAGTAGTCTTTACCTACATAGTATTCTTAGTGTACTTACTGAAAACTAAGGAAATCCTCTTACTCAACAGAAAATTTAAAAATATTTTTCCAGTCATAAGCCAAAAATTACGAAACTTTTGAGCCATATTTTGAAAAAAAAAAATTGCAAACTTTTTTTTGGGTCTAAATGCACTACAACCGGTATCTTCAATCGATGGTAGGGAACTGAATATTCACGTTAAAAATGTTTTTCTTAGTTTTCCAATATTAAGCTCTTTAATACGCATCGATTGAGTAGTATAATTTTTTTTTTATTCGGGCCAACCTAATATACAGTGGTTAACTTTAATGGATACATGTTTGGGAAAATTTGATTAAAAGAGCTTTAAGTAATAAGTCGTTGAACTTACCGGAAACAAAACTATGGTATCGGAAATTTTAAATTACATTATTTATTGTGAAAAGCTAAACCAATTTTTTCCATATACCTGCCGAAAAAGTTAGGAAAACATTTATCCATTTTTGTACCAGTTCGATAATTTTCAAATAAAACAGCATTATTTGCTAGTGGTAGAAATAATTTCGGTCAAATGAGATGGAATATTTTTCAATAGATTCGTACGAATAATAATAATAATTATTATTTATATAATTTTTTTAAGTTATTATTAGTACACACATAGACAAATTTCGCTATTTGCCAACTGAAATTGGATGACTACAACTCAAATTCGGTTAATACGAATTCCAGTCGGTTTATACAACTGAACATTAGTTTTCACAACAAAATTCATGTAATTCGACTGAAATTTAGTAGCAACACCTAAAATAATCAGAAATCTAATGTAAATATCGTTGTACTAACTGTAAGTAATGAGCCGTTGAACTTACCGGAAACAAAACTATCGTATCGGAAATTTTAAATTGTGTACATTATTTACTGTGAAAAACGAAATCAATTTTTTCCATATAACTGCCGAAAAAGTTAGGGAAACATTTATCCATTTTTGTACCAGTTTGATAATTTTTAAGTAAAACGGCATTATTTGCTAGTGGTCGAAATAATTTCGGTCAAATGAGATGGAATATTTTTCAATAGATTTGTATCAATAATAATAATAATTATTAATAATATAAATTTTTGAAATTATTATTATTACATACAGAGAAAAATTTAGCTATTTGCCAACTGAAATTGGGTGAATACGACTCAAATTCGGTTAATACGAATTCCAGTCGGTTTATACAACTGAACATTAGTTTTCACAACAAAATTCGGATAATTCGACTGAAATTTAGTAGCAACATCCAAAACAATCAGAAATATAATGTAAATATCGTTGTACTAAGGGAAGGTATAAGTTGTCACTATTAAAATACTGTTTTCAATTCGGTTGGTACTTTATTTCTCTGTGTGTATTTTTAATTATTATTATTATTATTTTGTTCGACCTTTTTATTATTATTTCCCAATAATTTAATTTTTCAAGCTCGACGTCTGTATTATATGTTTATTTATTTACCGACATTTCTCTATAACATTGAATATCATCATCAGGGCTAAATAGGGTTAAACAATATATAATGTATCATATATAAGGAAAATATATTATGCATTCTATATTGTTTAAATCTATTAAGCCCTGATGATGATATTCAATGTTATAGAGAAATATCGGTAAATAAAGAAACACATAATACATTTATTGGGAAATTTGTACCACTTATGGCCGTAATTTCAAGCAATATATACCTACTGGTGCTTAGATACCTACCGTGTACACGAACAAAATCGGGTAGGTATCTAAGCACCGGTAGGTATCTATTGCTTGAAATTACGGACATTATAAGTCTAAATATATCTCACTCTTTCTTTGTTCTGTCCCAAATCTGTAGAAGAAAAAATACATCTCTCTAGTTACCTATGAATTATCTTGGATATTTTTTGGTTTATATAAATTGGGTGCATTTAAATTTTAACTGTGAGATGTGCAGTTAAAATTTAAAAATTTTTCCAGATACAAATTTACCGCGAAAATCGCGGTTATGTAAAAATTTAATTTTTTAAGCATGAAATGGGAACTTTAGCGGTATATGCGATTATTGGTAAAGAAAAGTTTTCAAAGAATGTGTGGGTCAGTTATCAGTTACAAAAAAAGAATTAGAACAATCATGCTTAGATACACTCATGGAAATAAACCTGTAAAAATAGCAGAAAAATATTAAAATAAATATTAATAAAAATAAAAACAGCAAAACTAAATCTGTTAACTTTACAAAATTTTGTTATATTCGATGTGAATTTTAGTAAATTGCAAACAGCATTTTACTCTGTAAAATTAGCAAAAACTTTTACTAAATATTTGTAGACTCAAAATAGCATACAAATTTATGAAAGCTTCATAAATATGATGAAGAACTTGATTGATTTTCTTTAGAAATGCTGAGGCTAAGAAGAAGAATAAACGTTTTTCTCTAAAAATTATAAACACTATTAATTTTTTTTTTAAATCAGACTAGACTAGTTTCTGCCTCAGGCGTCATCAGTGATTTTCCATTTAAATTGTATTATTATTTGTGTCTTATAATTGTCAGATTTGTTTTTCAACAGCCTGAGGCTGTAAGAATCAAACCTGCGCTCTTCTTACATTACAAACGTAACAATACAAAGTCATGACCGTTTAGCGATCACACCCAAGTATGGCCTCGAATGTAATGCAGCTAAATTGGAGTTTTCTTTCCTATTAACTTTTTCTGTTATTGTATATTATACTCAGAAGTGACAACGCAAACACAAATATTTTTAGATTTTTTGTTTATTTTTCTAAACTCTTCCGTCTCTATTTCACAATGTTACCAGATTGGCGTATGGTTTGTACGTTCAGTGTTGACAACTTTTGTGTTTTTAAGTTGAGACATCGCCACAGGGAACATTTTATAATGTATTTTAGTACAGTGTTATGTTCACTTCATAGAGGACAGTCGCAATTAATTTTTAATTAATATGCATTTGACAAATTTAATTTAGAAATGTTGTTTTTTTAAATGAACTAAAGGGTCCGCCAAATAACTTTTTTTTTTTTTTTTTTTTGAAAATGCTATAAAAAAACTACTGAATGTTTTCTCAAATTTTCTTTTTTTATTTGAAAGTACAATCCTTCCGGTTAATAATGGAAAATAATTTCATTCAAATGGCTGCTTCGGCTGGCCATGCAGTCCAATTTTTAAGCACATTATCGATTGTGTGCAGCTGTATTTCACCAATGGCTTCACGAATATTGTCCTTTAAAGCGTCAATTGTCTCTGGCTTGTTGGCGTAACACTTATCTTTGACGGCACCCCACAAATAATAGTCCAACGGTGTCAAATCGCAGCTCCGAGGTGGCCAAACGACATCAGCTCTGCGGCTGATAATGCGATCTTCAAAAACAGGGCGCAAAACATCGAGTGTAGCTTCGGCTGTGTGGCACGTAGCGCCATTCTGTTGAAACCAAATGTTGCCAATATCCTCCTCTTCAATTTTTGTGAACAAAAATTCGTTCAAAATGGCCCGATAACGATCGCCATTGACTGTAACGGCCATTACCTGCAACATTACCATGATTTTCAAAGTAATGTCGCAATATTTCCCAGCGTTGTTCAAGCGTATACACAACCATATTCGTTCAGCGGAAGGATAAAACTAATTATCTGTCAAATCAGACATGAGCTAAGTGTTACCATTCACGAAATAAGCACTAGTTGAAAAAACGTTAGATGGCGGACCCTTTAAAAACAAATAACAACGTTAGTTGAATTTACTGAAATGTAAGTCGTTCCTTTCTTCAAGTGAAATTTCATTTGTTTTTAACTACATTTGCAGTGGTCCTTACCTACATAGTATTGTAAGTGCAGTTACGGCCTTTTGATTTTAGTTAATAAAATTTGTGTTTTTCGACGTAAACATGTAAAATTTTGTGGGAAGGTGTAACTACAGCGTAATCAATCAAAAAATCAATTTCGATTTTTTTTTGTTAGTTACGGCATTTTGGATTTTAGGTGAAGATATGATTTTTTTAATTTTATATGAAAATGTATGTTATTTCATCCCAGCAAACAATCCGGTCCGTTTATGTGCCGTTTTCGGTACAGCATAGTCGGATCCGGAGTCCGTTTCCGTACAGTTTTCCGGATCAGTATACGGACCAGAAAACGGATTAAAAGGAACATCGAATACGGATTCGAATCCGTTGCAAGTCCGTCAATGACGGACCGTTTACGGACCGTTGGGTCGTGTTAAAAACTGACTCAAATCCGTTTAAAGTCCGTCAAATACGGACCGTTTCCGGACCGTTTTGTAGTGCTGAAAACGGATGATTCCGTTTTTACTTATATAAAACGGACAATAAACGGATCGTTGAAAATACTTATTTGGTCTGTATTCTAACCATTTTTATACAAAAAACTCAATGGATTTTATTTTTTTTTATACATTTATTAATTTATTTGAAAAAATATTAAAATATACTTCATTTAACTTTAATTAAATACGAAATTCGCCACAGCTACTTTTTGTATCCAGCTTAGCAGCATCACGGAACATTTGTGGTCGATAATATTCAAAATCTAAAAGGAAAAAAGAATTTATTATTTTAGTTTCAAGAGATAGTAAGAGTTTTCTTGGAATATATTTTTTTTATTTAAAAAAAAAAATTGATACTTACTTTTTCGATGCAGTTTTTTGTTTAGACCAAGAGCATCATTGTTAGTTTGTGGCCCATTATTGAATCAGATATCTACATGTAAAAAATATTAAGTGGGGTTTAAAAACGATGGATTCTATGAACAAATATATTTTTGTTTGCACAATCTCATTTGAGCGTTTTAAATTATATAAATACTTACCATCTAACGTATGCAATGCATATTATGCATGCTATCTGAATTTATTTGGCGCCCCGATCTTTTATATTATTTACTTAATTTTATTTTAATAAAACAAATTGAAAAAAAATTGTTACCGATTGTGACTGACTTGAAACGGATGAAAATCGGTGAAGTCCGTATTAAACGGCACGAAAACTGATATCCCCAAACGGACTAAAAACGTGTTTTCGAAAATCCGATTAAACGGTCCGAAAACGTACCGTAAACCCCGGATTCAAGAATCCGTACATGCCGGAGAGTCCGTAAAAATGTTTCTTGGGATATTACTCAAATATAATTTAAAAAATAGATATTTCAGAGAATCTCCTGTCAGTTATCAATGTCTTTATAAACGTTTTATTATCTAAAATTTGTTTAACGCCTTAATTCTGTTTATGTTTTAATATAAATGCATCATTAAGTTGTTAGCAAGCATAAATAATGTTATTTGCCAAAAATATCTATTACTTACTGCTTGTATTTTCGAAATATTTTATAACAAATGTTATTGACATTTTGTACAAAAAAAAAAAAAAAAAACAAAACTTAATTAATAACTATTATTCATTCATTTCATTAGATTAATGAAATCATGTTTAAAAGCAAACAAAATTTCATTTAATATTTCCAGCTAATTTTGTAGATTTTTTATTAGTTAACAATTTCTAAATGGAATTTCTAATTGTTCATTTCAAGTATTAAATTTTTTTTGCTTTAAAATCTTAAAATTGGTTGTGAATTCTCCCAAGTGTTAAGTTAATAAAAATGTTTTATCTAATTGTTTGCTAAATAAGCAAAAAAAAATATTAACATACAAATTTAATTGCAATTTTTCTACATCATCATCAGCATTATCGTTTAGAGAAGTGCATTTCTAATTAACATAAGTCAACAAGAGAGAGAGAGAGAGAAAATTGTAAAAACCTCAGATAAGTGATTTGAACTTAAAAAAAAGGAGCTAACGTTTTTTTTTTTTTTTTTTGTAATTGTTGCAATAAAGTGCTGATAAACAAGTTAAATTTGGTGGCTAATGAACAAAAAAAAAAAGGAAGAATGAATTTTGTTTTAAACTGAAATATATGTTAGGGTTTGAATTGATGTTGTTTTAAAATTTTATATTCCAGAGATTGAATTCATCGTAAGTGGTTACCCAAGTAAAGTCCCTCAATTTCCCTTAAAGGACATATACCGGCACTGGTTTAATCAGGACCTATTATGGAACCAGTAATATTTACCATTGTTGTATGTTAACTGATATCAATTATATTTAATTAACTGGTCCCCTGACCTATGAAAAGGAGATATACCACTTTACAAGCACTGTCAGACTTATTTTATTTGCGAAATGTTTTTAAAAACGGTTTTAATCTAGTTTTTCTACCACATTTATATAATAACTAAAACTACACTATGGATATTATGTAGGTAAAGACGACAGCAAATGTAGTCAAAAACAACTGAAATTTCACTTGAAGAAAGGACGACTAACATTTCATTAAATTCACTTAACATTTGTCATTTGTTTTTACTGTTCAAAAAATTACTAACAATTGTAGTACAAATTAGAGGCTTTTCGGGAGAACATGGGGCCTAAGGCCACAAATGGTCTACTGGTCGTTCAATACTATTGTTAAACCGATGATCACCTATGCTGCCCTTGCATGGTGGCCAAAGTTGAGCAGAGTAAGGCAAGGAATGCTCTTAAGGGAATCTACCGTCTTGCGTGTGTTGGCATTACAGGGCCGCGGAACTTGCCCGACGGTTGCCTTGGGGGTTATGCTGGGGCTCCCGCCATTGCATATTTCTGTAATGGAGGTTGCCAGTATGGGTTCCTCTAGACTTAGTGAATTCGGTGTCATGAGGGGGGGGGGGGGGGGGGGGGGTGACCTAAGAAGTCACATGAGGATCGCGCGCATCTTAATAGATGACCCGATTTCTAAGGTTGCGGACAGAGTGTCACCGGAGTGGATCTTTGATAGATATTTTGATGTGTTGTTGTTTGACAGAGATATGTGGACCAATCAATCCTGGGAACCGGAAGATGGTTCTCAGTTGTGGTTCACTGATGGCTTTAAGCAGTCGAATGGGAACACGGGTGCGGGGCGTCTTTGGACCAGGCTTCCAGCGTGCTTTACCTATGGGAAAATATCCGTCCATTTTTCAGGCGGAGATTTGGGCCATCTGTGTCTGTGCAGGGGAATGCCTGCGAAGGGGAACGCTCAGATCTAGCATCTACATTCTTTCTGACAGTCAGGCTGCACAGAGGGCCTTAATGTCTTATAAGGTGTCGTCTGGGTTGGTCATGGAATGCATTCACACTCTCAATAGGCTCGGTAGGGGCAACTCTCTAACCTTGGGGTGGATTCCTGGTCATGAGGGGCATGAGGGCAACGAGAAGGCAGATTGTCTTGACAACCGCTGGGCCCGAAGGCCCTTTATTGGTCCTAAAACATTCTGTGGAATACCTGCGGGGTATGTTAGGGAAAGGCTCATGGCATGGAGAGAGTCTGAATTCTCTGGTTACTGGGAAAACTCTCCTGGTCAGCGCCAGGCTAAGAGATTGATCTCTTTTTCCAGTAGGGGGTCGAGACGACTCTTGTCGATTGAAAGGGGTGGGGGGGGGGGTGGGGGATTTGAGGAACCTGGCGTCGTACTTAACTGGACACTGTAGTCTCAGATACCATCTGCATAGGAAGGGTCAATCGGACACGTAAATGTGTAGGTTTGTGAGATGGTGTCTGAGACCTCGGAGCATGTTCTCTGCGAATGTCCCAGGCTTTGGGATAGGAGACTTAGGTTTCTAGGTGATCGCTTCATTTCGCCTTCCGACATCGCGAACATTTTGCCTAATAGGATAATTGGCTTTATAGGTAGCTTGAATCTGTAGGTAACTTTAGGCAGCACAAAAGACCTACATTGGTCGCGGTGCATAGTGCCTTCTGATCTAATCTAATCTAGTACAAATGAACCACACATGACAAAAAAAATAAACATTTATTTATTTAAAGTTTGAGATAATTTTTACTAGTATTAAAAATAAAAATTATGTTTTTTTTCGACCTTTAATTGAAAAATGAAAATTATTCACGTTCGAGGCCATACTCTATATTTCTTTATTAGGATATTGTCCTAACAAATAATTTATAGAGTTTTTTTGTTTTCAAATTCATTAATTGACCACTTCCAGGAATGTGTTGATAGATCTATTTCGGGAATTTTCTAGGTTCCGATTATCAGAACACGTTTTGAAAGAAGTTACAATCCCATGCAAAACATCAAGCATTCATATAAACTAGTTTTCTCACTAAATGAGAACTATTATATGAGCTCGAAGTTAAAGATTATCACCATTGTGCATTATTTTATTTTTTTATATAACAAACAATGACTACAAATAAATGTAAAATCATAATACAATCATTTGATGTGGTTTGTTTTTTTTAAATGAACTACAAAGGTTAGTAAAACATTAAATTTGTTCTACAATGACTGACATTTATAGTAAAAATAAAAAAAAAAACTGTATTACAACTTAAACAACTACAATTTTTTAAAGCAGAAGTTCCGTGAGTGTAGTATTTTTTGAAAAACTATTTGTACGTACTTTTCAAATTAACAACAAATTTCTTATGAAAAAACAAACAATCTCAAAGACTACAAGTTTGTTTTTCGACCTTTAATTGTGCAATAAAAATGAAAATTCTAGTTGAGAAATGAATTGTGCATTGGTATTAGTTAATTCTGTCTCTTCTGATCGAAACAATACTTGTGTGTACGTAGTGTGACCAAACTCCACTTTAGCCACAGTCATCGCTGTGTCGACCGTGGCTCAACTCGTTAAGAGGTGAGATTACGATGCATAGCTTGATGCTAAGGCAGTGAGTTCAAATACCAGTACGACAACAAAAAATAAAAAGTTTTTCATATAGAGCAAATTAACAATATAAAATACTTTGTTCAATTGACACATAAATTAACCACTGACGAGTCCCAGGAGGGGGACGAAACTGCGGCAGTCTGGTGTATCCCTTGTGTCCGTAAAATTTTTCAATAAAAATGTTTTCTTCTTCCTGTAAACAGACTAACTAAAGTAATAATCTACAGTAATTAATATAAAAATTAATTACGATTGTCATTATCTGACGGTTGCAAAACACTTTCTAACAAGAAAATTATTCAAGTTCGAGGCCATACTCTGTATTTCTTCATTAGGATATTGTCCTAACAAATAATCTATAGAGTTTTTTGTTTTCAAATTTATTATTTGACCCTTTCAGGAATGTGTTGATAGATCTATTTCGGGGAATTTTCTAGGTTCCCATCATCAGAACACGTTTTGAAAGCGGGTAACAATCCCATGCCAAACATCAAACATTCATATGAACTAGTTTACTCACTACATGAGAACTAATATACATATGAGCTTGAAGTTAAAGATTATTATACAAAGACTACTAGTTTTGAGTTCTAGTTCGTAATTTAAGTTTTATCTTTTGAAATTAAGTTAATCTGTTCTGTGAATTTAATTGTTATAAGCATTGTATAAATATGTTTCACAAACTTTGTGAAAATAATTTTATCCATTAGACCAAAATATATATTTTTTTTTTAGCATATAGCCTTTAGACAGTTTTATTTCCATTTTTATTTTGCTACACTTTTACTAATTATTAGTAATTCTCACTAATCTTTATGCTAAATTAATTTCACTAATATTTAGTACAAAATTTGGTTGATTTTAGCAAATCGATTTCCATTAAGAGTTAACTAAAGTTTTACTAACTTTTACTAATTTTTTTTACTACTTTTACTTCACTAAAAAGTTACACTGAACCAAAAACAGCGGTGAAATCAACTAAATCTCAAGTTAAATTAATGAATGGGTTGATCACTATACAATAGGCCGGGTCGATTTTTATGGAGGCAAAAAAATCGCTCAACTTTCAAGGAAAATCGTATTTTAGGGATCAAAATAAGAAACTTTGCCTAAGGAACCATACCTCTAAAACAAATTCTGATGTCCCGACTTTTGACCAGTAGAGTCAAATTTTGAAAAATCCCACTTTGACCCATTTAGAGTGCCCCAATCGAATCCAACCCAATCGAATATAACTTTTACATTCATCTGCTAGAGCGTCTTCCGGAGAAGAAATAGAGACCCTAATCTTAGAAAGACTCCTCCTACTTTCTGAATTATCTCTATCCCGAGATTTGTACATTTTGCTATAAAAACACGTCTAAAAAGGTCCTCTTTCAACTTAAATTTTAGCCCCTTAACGGGCACCTAGAATGATGATTTATGCATTAATCTGTTAGCGCGTCTCCCGGAGAAGAAGTAGCTTCCATAATCTTGGAGAGATTCCTCCTACTTTCCGAAATATCAAAGTGGGCTTTTTCAAAATTTGACCCTACTGGTCAAAAGTCGGGACATTAGAATTCGTTTTAGAGGTATGGTTCCTTCGGCAAAGTTTCTTATTTTGATCCTTAGAATACGATTTTCCTTGAACGTTGATCGATTTTTAAATCGACCCGCCCTACTATACAACCAACAAAATCTGTCCGTCATTTTAACAAATTGTTTTGTAAATGTATTTTTTGACGTCTAACTATTTTTTGGTTGTTATTTTGACGAAATATCATCAAATAAACTAACAGAAATTAGTTATTTTAACGAATTTATTTAATCAAATTTAATAATTATTTTGCTGTTTTAACAATGCGCTTTATTCAATTAACCAATGCGCTTTATTTAATCTCTTCATATTTTGTAGATTTATTATTAATTTTCAATAACAAAAAAAAGTAAACAAAAATGCAATAAAAGTGTAGTCTTGTCAAAAACGACTATTTATAAGGTACAAAGTGGTTTTTGTAAGCTATTTCGGATGCCTAGACACATTCAGATTGTATTGATATGTTCACAAAAGTTGTTTAGATTTACAATGGCTACAATTTTGTCATATATTGTTAGTGAAAAATTATGAGTCCCTGTAAGTTATGCTGAAAAAAGTAAAAAAAAAAAAATAATTTTCTTCTATATTTTTTCAAAAAAGTGCAGGAAAAAAATGATTTTTTGCACATAAAATGTTTATAAAATTTGTTCAGTAGACTCTTCACTACATTATTGCCAAATATAGTTAAGCAATATCAGCAAGTTTGAATTAGCTGTTGGCCAAAAACAGAGGACACCTTTTTTGAGTGGTGCACTGATTTTCAAAATCTTTTGAGGTACATAAAAAAATAATTGGTAGTCAAACTAGCCAAACCGAGTACAGGGTTTTACTAACCTTTGTTAGTACAATCGAACCTATACAGAAAAAACTACAAACGGGTTTCAATTAAAAAATTTATTGAATCAATTAATATTTTAATTGATTTTGCACCTATAACGGCAATGATACTATCAATTAAACCTTTTATTAAAATTAAGAAGGAAAAACAAGTTATAAATAACTTCTACAAAGTGTGTGATCTATACGTTGGTATGTGTGTTTTTTGCAATGCTGAGTCTGTTTGTGTGTGTGTGCTTGTTTTGTTTGTTAACTTCAAATGTATTTGGTATTTTATACTGAAAATGCATACAGTATATGAAAAAATAATATGATAATTGCATCTAAAATAAAATATGTATTATATAAATAAAGTCAATTAAAGTCAATTAAAATATTTTTTTTTTTTTTTTTTTTTTTTTTTTATAATTTAACCAATACTCAGGGGATGCCCCCTACTCATGCAGTGCATTGTATTGATCAGGAAAATAAGGTATGGGAAGGAGGAAAGAGGGAGTAGTGTTTGTGGATATTTGATTTAAATTTTTCTAAATTGTAAGTAACAGGGAAGACTTCTGCGGGAAGTTTGTTCCACATACGAATCGTTCGACTAAAAAACGAATTTTCTCTGTAATGCGTTGTGCGAAACACAGGACAATCAACTACAAACGGATGTGCTCTACTAGATAAGCGAGTATTACGAATAAAAACTCGGGCTCGTGGAATAAGTTCACTTATCTCAGATGAGCATCTCCCATGGTAATATCGATAGAAAAGTGACACACAACCCACATTCCGACGATGCTCCAATGAATCAATAGAGTTGGATACACTACTGTCATTGATAAGCTTCACCGCCCTCCCCTGAACACGGTCCAGAAGCTTCAGAATAGACAGTGGAGCCCCTGCCCATATATGAGAGTTGTATTCCATTTTTGGCCGGATATAGCTGGTATAAATAGTAAGGAGATCGGATGGAGTGAAGTAAGTCTTGCACCGTTTTAGAAAACCGAGACACTTGAATGCCTCTTTCGACACTTGAAATACGTGCTTATTCCAACGGACATCACACTGTATTCTCATGCCCAGAACATCAAGAGTATCCGATTCCTCAATACCTATACCATCCATAGTTACAGATGACAATGTCAATTCCACAGCCCGTCTGTGGGTTAACATACAACATTGGGTCTTGCGTAATTGATTCAATTAAACATTTGTTCATAAACAAATTAAATTCATATCAAATCTTTCATTAGATATTTAAGGTTGATATTTTTTCCTGTGTAAACGGTCGAGTCCGTGCATTTTTCCAAAAGTCTTCATTTGTTGCACTGTGTAATGCTAGCAATTGCTAAACGATACATATTTTAAAAATTTCTTTAGAAATTGACAAAAATGTTATATTTTAAGCATTGGTCTAAGTGCGGAGCGTTTTTTTTTTCTGGTGCCATGTAAAAAAGTTATACCCCTACTAAAAAAAAATATAATATATAAATTAAAATGGTAACTGACGCATTGCTTTATATTTAATTTAAAAAAAAATATTTTTTAAAAAATAAAAAGCAATTTGATTTTTTTTTTATAAAATATGAACTGAAATTATACCTATTTAGATTTACTCGAGTAACTCGATTAATCGAGCAACATTGTTCGAATTATGCGTTATTCGAAGTTGGCCAATTTTAATTACTCGAACAATTGTTTGATTAAAATTCATCGAATAATCGAGTAACTTTTAACCGATTGAATACCCGAATAACTATGGCAACCCTCTGTTTTCATAAATTTTGTAGAACACAGGAGAAAAAAAAAAATTATGAAAAATGCATCCATCCAATATTCCATTTTTTAATCCATTAGGGTGTTATGATTTTAATTTATTTGAATATGTATATGGATTATTTTTTTCTGTTCAAGTTGATTTTAAACATTGATGATTGGCTATTAAGAGATATTCACACGTTAAACACTCGACATAACGAGACAAGAGCAAAAAAAAAAAAAAAAATAATCTGAAAATCTGTTCATACAAATAATTCAAGCAGAAAAATGCTTGTCGATAGAAAGATATACTAACTAGTACTACACATAGGGAGGACAGACATAGATACAGATTAAATATAATATAGAATCGTTGAATAAAAAAATTGCTTATATGAAGCTTAAAACCATTCAATGTTAGTACATGTCATTAGGGTGCGTTTAAACAATAAAAGAAGAAAATTATCAAACACATACTTCTTTCAACGGAATATACTTGAATTTAATCATCAGATAATTTTATATCATCAATTTATAATGCACTATGGGTGGAGGATTCTGAAAAAAGGGAAAGATACAAACACTCATCAGGGAACTTCTGCTTTAGAAATATGTATGTAGTTTTTCGGATTGTCATAAAGTTTTTTTTTTTTTTATTTTTAATGTAAATGTCAGTCATTGGTACACTCAAAAAAATAAGTTAGTAGAAAAGTTAGTAAAATATCTTGTGAATCAGGTATACTAATTTTTTAGCAATTTTTTTGCTAAAATTACGTTTTAAACTAAAATTTTAGTTATGCCCATTCAGCACTTAACTGTTTTGAACTACTGTTTTACTAATATTTTATTAATGTTTTACTAATTTATTTTGCTAAAAAAATTGTGTTGATTAGCACATCAATATTGTGAACGGCAACCAGACTGAAAAATATACTCAGAATGAATTAGATGTCGCGGCATGTCACGATGTAGTAGTGACGAGGAAAATTATACTAAAAAGTACAACTCTAGTAAGACATAATATAAAAAAATCAACCATGGAAGATTTTTGTATCTGTTTTTCATACATAAAACAAATTTATGAATTAAAACAACTTAAATTTTGCGTCGTCAACCGGCTTGTGTAATTGTCTATTAATTAAATAAAAGACAAAATAAAATATTTAAATTTAATAAAGATTAAATGTGTATTTGTAAACTAAATGTTTATATAAGGTGGCGCAAAAATAACCTTCCGATGTTTTTTTTTTATTATGTCTTTATTATGTATAGCATTTGCTGATAGGAGGATTACTTTTGCGCCACCTTATATATATTAATAATCTTGTGTGGTCAAATTGCACACAAATATGCAATAGGTAGACAGACTAAAGCGAAAGACATAGACATACATTTTAGGTAGATTTTCCTGTTTCCTTTTCTTATTGTAAAAAAGGGTTGTATATGTTATATTTTGTTCTTTTTTCGTTTCGTTTCTATAATTCTCCGCGGCATTTGCGTTCCTTTAAAAGATAGCATCATTTAGGCAATAATTGATGTAAGTAGTTTAAAGATAATTTCGTTTATGTTATATATAATTATTTCTATTATTTTTAGATATTACATTAATTCATATCGTCAATTTGGGAGTATGAAAATTTTTATATTTTGTAACGTATTGTGAATTATTTTAGAAAGAATCACAAAATATGTTTTATGATTTTCAGCAAATAAATTAACTAAAGTTTAATTTTTCTACAAATTTTTTGAGTCTACTAATATTCAGCAAAAATTTTTAATTTCTAATCAACTAAGTGTTAGCAAAACTTTTGCTAAATCTACTAATTTTGTTGCTAAAAATCAGCTCGCTGACATTAGCAATTTTTTTCAAGCACCCTCCTGACTAAAATTTTGCTGACTCAGCAAAATTTTTTGCTGACTTTACTAACTTTTTTATTTGAGTGTAGAACAAATTAAATTTTTTACTCACCTTGTAGCTTATTTAAAAAAGCAAACCACATCCAATGACTGTTTTATGATTTTACATTAATTTTTATGGTTGGTTTTTGTTATTTACAAAAATAAAAAAAAAAGATGTTTGTTTATTTTTTAATAATTTTTACTACAATTGTTAGTAATTTTTTGAACATTAAAAACAAATGACAATGTTAGTTGAGTGTACTGAAATGTAGGTCGTCCTTTCTCTAAGTGAAATTTCATTTGTTTTTAAATACATTTGCAGTGGTCTTTACCTACATAGTATTCTAAGTGTACATGCCCAGGTAGGAATTGCCAACTGTACCAAAAAAAAATAGTGCTGACAAATCACTTCTATTTTTGTAAAACCCACCGTCTTAAGAATTACCAAAGGTACAACTAGGAAAACACTGTTTTGTTTGCAAATAATATAATTTGCCAATACCACCCGCAAAATTGTTTGTCAATATTGTTTTTACCAATTTCTGACATTTTTCAATCAGGAAATCCCGGAAAATAATTCGGGAATTCCCGCGATTTTTTTCTTTTTAATGAATATATTATTTTAAAGAGTAGAGATTCAAAATTGTATAAACGGATAAGATAAGATATGTTCAAAATATGCTTTAAAATTACCTAGAAACTATAGTTCAATATGCAGAACAAATTTTATTTTTTTTTCTTTTGCTGAAATTTAGTAAGAATAAATCCGGCACTTGCAGTGATAGAAATAAACAGTTTTTAATGAAAATGCAGTCTTTAGGTCAAATGTGCTCTATAACAAATTACTTAAATCAGTTTTAAGAGCTTTGATATGATAGACTGAAATTATTTTAATATTTTCTCTGACATCGCTATTGGTATACCTTTGAGTATAAAATACTAATCTCAGCCTAGTATGTTAACCTTCCTTCCTCACACCTATTTTTTGTTACAACGAGTTTTACGAGTTTTTAGGACGGAAGGGTAATCATATTGAGGCTGCTATCAGGATGTGGGTAATTTTCTTAAAAACCAAAGGTAAATTGTCGAATTCGATGCTTACATTTTAATTAGTATAACAAAAGCTATAATTGTAACATCAATAGTTAATTAAAATACATAAAAACCCAATTCAGAATTTTTCTCAGCTGCTGAGAGATTTGAGTTTACACTTTTTTCTAATCAGTCTATAAATGGATTTTCATGAAAAAACTTGTAGTATTAACGAAAATAAAGACCGAATGGTGTATTAAGCCTAAAATGTAAATTATATTTAAAATAAGTTTGTTATAATTTGTATTAAAAATAAAAATTATGTTTTTTCGACTTTTAATGTGCTATAAAAATTAAAATTATTCAAGTTCGAGGCCATACTCTATATTTCTTTATTAGGATATTGTCCTAACAAATAATCTATAGAGTTTTTTGTTTTCAAATTTATTATTTGACCCTTTCAGGAATGTGGTAATAGATCTATTTCGGGAATTTTCTAGGTTCCCATCATCAGAACACGTTTGAAAGCGGTTACAATCCCATGCCAAACATCAAACATTCATATAAACTAGTTTACTCAATACATGAGAACTAATATATGAACTTGAAGTTAAAGATTATAACCATTGATCAAAAAATAAATTGAAAACTTGTTTGTTATGTGCAAGGTCCACCTCTGGTGGATATTCAATACACGTTTTTTGTTTTTTTTTCCTCCTTTTTATATTTTGTTTAGTTTATAAACAACACAGGAGGAGTAAACTAGACTATACTGTGTCTTTTATACAAGTTTGCTATAATTTTTATTAAAAATAAAAATTATGTTTTTTTTTTACCTTTAATTGTGCAATAAACATATAAAACTGTATTTTTAAAGGAAACTCTATTACTTTAACCCGTTTTTATTTGGGCGGGAATTCCTTGATCCCGGGAAATTAAAAAAATGAGCCCCGCTCTCCCGGGAAATTATAAAGTTCGCAAAAAGAAAAATATAATATTTTTTTATATTTCATACATTTAAATATTATATAAGCACTCAAAAAAAAAAAAAGTTGGTAAAGTCAGCAAACAAAATTGCTTATGTCAGCAAAATCTTTTGCTGAAAATCATCGAGCTGATTTTTGGCAACAAAATTAGTAGACTCAGCTAAAATTTTGCTAACACTTAGTGGATTAGAAATAAAAAAACCCTTGCTAAAAATTAATAAAATTTGTGTTGAATATTAGTAGACTGAGAAAAACTCAAAAAATTTGTAGAAAAATTATACCTTAGTTAATTTATTTCCTTTACAATTTGACCACAATACATTAATAGTCACTATAGCCATTTAGTTTACATATACACATTAATCTTTATTAAATTTAAATACTTTATTTTGTCTTTAATTTAATTAATAGACAATTACTTTGCAAACCAAAATTTAAGCTTTTTTTTATCCGCAATTTATATGTATACGAAACACATTGCTGGCGTCCTTTTGTTTTATTACGTATGAAAAACAGATACAGAAATATCTATGGTTGATTTTTTCATATATGGACGCGATATCTACCTCATTCTGTGTATATCTTTCAATCTGGTTGTCGTCCACACTATTAATGTGCTAATTTGCACAATTTATTTTAGCAAAATAATAAGTAAAACATTAGTAAAATATAAGTAAATTATTAGTTCAAAACAGTTAAGTGCCGAACAAGTATAACTAAAATTTTAGCTGAAAACATAATTTTAGCAAAACAATTTGCTGAAAAATAGTATTCCTGATTTACAAGACGTTTTACTAACTTTTCTACTAACTTATTGCTTTGAGTGTAAGACTAAACCGAATTGTTTTGAATGTGATTTATTATACATATTACTCAAATTTAATTAATTTAAGATATTTTGAAAGCACTAGATTCTTTGAATTAGTACCAACGTTATGCCAACGGTTGCAAGTTTGCTCAAACCAACGGTTGGCCACTGTTATCAATCGGGTAACAGGACAATACTGACAATCTGGTTAATCTGGTTAATCCCACGTTTTGCCTACGCATACATTTTTAATTGGAGGGCCTATAGTAAGAGGGCATTAGGAACGTGAAGCGTATAGCAAGCCACGTATTTAAAATTTGGTGCGTGGGTCTTTAATGACTAAAACTTTAAATCGTATGTTCCTTGGATTATGTCCTAAATTACTGTTAAGGTTCTTTTAGAATTTTTATGAGGAACGTAATAAAAATTTTGGTAGAAAGGCGAAAAAATAAAGTTTGATAAAGTTTGTTCTACCCTCCACTTAGAGTAGATTTTCGGCAAATCCTTCTAGAAGGGGTGAAAAGTATCCCCACCAATATCCATTAAGTAAGAAATCTAAATTTGCAATATTTGCTCACTGTTTGTACAGGCTGAATTCACTGATAAGTTATATTTTTGAAATTGTGAAAAGTACGGATTTTACGCCGTACTTTTCAAAATTTAAAAAATATAACTTATCAGTGAATTAGGTTATTTCGATCTGCTGCTAAAAGCCGCTAAAGTAATGATCTTAAAATTTGGTTGGACAATGCACACATACACCGTTAGATCTAGGATTTAACGGTGTATGCTGTTTTAGCATTCGCTAAAACTGGGTATAAAAAAAGTTTACATGTAATGAAGGGACAAAAAGAGGAAGTCTTCCCCTTAATGTCCTGCAAAACGATTTATCCAAAAAAGTTTAAGAAGTATTTCGGTGTCTTAAATTGGTTTTAAGTTACACCTGTTTTTGAGTTCAAATCGAAGTTTTAAAACAAAACAAAAAAAAGCATAATATTTGTTTCTTTTAATATAAAATTTAGTAGGACAATACAACAACATAACTTTTGTACTAACATATTAAGTTGTCTTTTAACATACTATTTCCACCCTAATGAAAAAAATTGTAAAAAAATACGCCAACTTTAAGAGGCTATAAAAAATTAATAAGAGCTAACTTCGCAAAACCCTTTGGGGGTTTTGATGTACTATTGGTCTACTTCCAATTCTGTCGGAACCCATGAGGAAAATTTTATTTTGTTGCACAGTGTTAATATATGTAAATATTAAATCGATCGAGGCATTCTGATGTATTATATCAAA
>CM037851.1:48070020-48190826 GCA_021234595.1 Delia radicum | reverse complement strand
AAACTGGCATCCTCATCGATAAACCAAGCGTGAAAAGCCAGAAATAGTGCGAACACCCGAGAATATTGCTGCTGTGGCAGAAAGTGTGCGTGAAGCGCCATCAACATCAATTCACCGTCGTTCTCAACAATTGAACATTTCGGAGACATCATAGAAACGATTTTGCATAAAGACCTTGGTATGGACGCCATAAAAAGTCCAATTGGTTCAGGAGTTCAAAAAAAAAAGTTATTTGGCGACTCTTTATTTGTTGAAATATAAGAAAAATATATTTTTCGACATTGAGTCATGGAGCAATAAGTACACATAATTTACATTCCAACAAATATATTTGCATTTGCTCATGGTGGAAAATTATTAAAAATATCCTATTTTCAAAAGGACATATAAATTAATTCGAACTAACTTTGCAAAACCCTTGGCGAATTTTAATTCAATGATACATATACTTTCATTTCCTATTGGCACCATTAAGGCTGATTTTGCTTGTTGCACAGTGTTATATGAGAGTACATATACGATACTATTCATATAAACTCTTAATATACACAATCATTAACAACCACATCAATGGAGTACTAATATGTGTATTAGGCTGGCAAATATTTAGAAAGTTAAACTTTTTAACAACAATTTTTTAATTCAAAAATTATATTAAAACATTAAAATTAGGAAATAAAAAAAAAAGTTATATTTTTTAGAATACTGTTATTGTACAAAATATTGGTTAGTCAAAATGTTTGCATATTTTTAGGATGAGTGAGTCTTTAAAAAATTGTGCATACTTTGAGGATACTTGGTTTTTTTTAACTCATACATAATGAAATTCATGAAAATTTAATTAAATTTTGACCAAATTTCTTTAAATTTTATTATTTATTTTGTACCTACACAATTTCCCATCCCAGCAAAAATAACCTGATTAGGTTAAGCAGTAGCTACATTTGTATGCTTCCAAAATAGCCTTGCATACAATAAAGCAATTAGAGAAGGCATTATGTTGTGCTTCCCTAAAATGCCTTCTTTGAAGCAGGAATAATGCTTACAATGAAGCGTAAAAGAATGCATACCATGAAGCATTATGTTGTCAACATACAAAAAAAAAGCGCTTCTTATTGCCTTAAGAAGGCATGAATTTATTGTTTCTAAGAGCACATGAAAATAGCGCTTTTCACTTAAAAGAGACTTACCAAGTGGGACATCGCGAACAAAAAGCATGCCTTCTGTATTTGCTTTAAAAGCGCTTCGTAATTAAATAATGCCTTCTGGGTAAGCACTACTTTTTGCCTATAACACATCCCCATGTTCAGTTTTTCCAAATTTAAAAAATGTTGATGTTTTCACGGTTTTAATTTTTTTAAACATTCCAAAAGTTTGTTACTTTAAGAGCCATGTAGTCGAAAGTTGTTATCGAATTTTTCTGATGCACTAAAAAATTACATGCTTAAAATAAAATGATGCAAACGCTATTTTACTATGCATTTTGGAAATTTTTTTTTTAATTATACCTAAATCAAAAATTTAACATTATTTTTATATAAAATTAAATTTCACGTTTTTGTGAGCATCATTTCGTATATATTTTGCGATTTGTTGATACATTTGTAGGTTAACTTGTGTTAATATTAACCGATTTAAACAGAGATTTCATCAAATTTGCACATCCCAAAACATATGCTGAAAGTTCTGACAAAGTATTTTCTTGACAAATATTCAAGGATGTTCAAAAAATGTAATATTTTTTAAATAATTTGAGACATTTTTCGCTTACATTCTGCTAAAATCAGAAAAAAATTGGATTTAATAAAAAATTTAATTTCAAATTTTTTTGTACGAAAAGAAATTGAAAAGAATTTTATTTTCATTTGCTTCACCGCTTTTTTTCTTTTTCCTTTTTCTAATTTTTTTTCCTTGCTTTCCTCTTTTCCATCCTGTTTTAGGAAAAGAGGGGAGAAGTGAAGAATCTTTTTTACTTTTTTCCTTATTTTCTTTTTCAATTTTGCTGAGGGTGGAATTTCCCTATTCACCACCCAACCCCCTGGATCCGCTCAAAATATATAGGCATGTTCTGGGCCAGAGGAAGAGTGTTTTTTATTTTAACTAAAGAAAGTTAGAGAATATTTTTTCAAAAAGGGTTAAATTTTTCAAAATGCATTAAACATAGAGTCAGAAATTAAGTGTTTTTTATGTATTCTTTAAAGGATTTCATTCATTTCTAAATAATTTTCAAAACAAAAATTTTAAATAAATTTTACCCTATAGAGTAATGTAGTAGAAGTTTTGATGCAATGCACTATGGGGATTTGATAAAAATTTTTTTTTTTTGAGTTTCAAAATCTTTTTTTTTTTTATGCCATTATAAAGTAACTATTTAAAAGTAGGCTGGCACATATTTTTTTTTTCACCAACATCGCTGGTACGCAAGGGTCAAAAAAAGTTTTTTTTTTTTTTGAATTTCTGAGATCAAAAGTTAATACAATTTTAGCGTACTTAAAATACTATTGGAAAAGCTTTTTTAAATTTATTTTAAAAAATGAGCCCGTATTCATAAAAAATCTTAATTCACATCTCAAATACAATATTAGGTTAAAATACGTATTTTAAACCCTTATGTAAAAGTTAATATTCGTTTAAGAATATAGTTTTAAGGTTAAAATTGGTGTTGAATATGGGGGATAATGTACAAATTAAAAGATTAAAATGCGAATTTGCATATTTTTTAATTATTTTAATGAAAACAATTTTTTTTTTTAAAGTTAAAAATTTTGCACTGCAACCTTCTTAGCATATATTTCCATACTCCTATACATTTTCACAGTATAAAGGAACTCTTTCTACACTGAGAGTAATATCTTTACTTCAGTAATGAAATTTCTTTATAGGTTTAATGAAAATTGTCACTGGAAGTCGTCCATTAAAACTTTTCATAGAATCTATGAAAGAGGTTTCATTAAAGTGAATGTTTCTGATATGTTTGTTGAATTAATGAAAATCTTCACTAATGAATCATTTCGACAATGAAACAGTTTTCAAAAAAAAATTTTAATATTAAGAAGTTTCCATGAATTAATAAAACTCTTCATGAATGTCTTGAAAAATGCATTGTAACTAAGCCAATGAACCGATATATACGATTTTTAAAACAATTTCATTGAAGTCCAAAATTAATAAAACCCTACATTAAAAGCACTTTATGAAATATGTTGAAGACTTGATAATTAAATCTTAAAACTAAAGTTTGAAATGTATGCAAGTTAATGCAATTTTATGAACAGATTGAAAAGTTAAGTCTTTGAAATAATTTCATAGCTGTAAATAAAATTTCATTAAATTTATTTATTCAACTATGAAATTTTATGAAAAATAGTTTATGAAAAATTTCTTAATACTAATATAATTACGGGGATATAATGAAATTTTTCATTGAATCTACGAAAAATATTCTATGAAATTGTTTTCTTTAATATCATGAGGGATAATTCTTTCAGTGTAGGTAAGATGTATTTGACAGCTAAATCATGCGGTTCCTTAAACTGATAATCCATACGTAAAATTACGAAAAAATGTCAAAATAACTAAATTTTTGTAAAATATACGAAAATTTGTACATTTTACTAAAGTTTTTGTAGTTTTGACAATAATTTCGTAATTATATGCATGGATTATTATGAGTGTAGGGAAATGGCACTTAAATTTTAAAAAAGCGTTAATTTGCATATATTTTTTCAATTTTATTTATTTATATCACTACGCAACAATATGGGGTTAAATTTTAAGGGCCGCTATTAATTTTGAATAAAACACAATTTTTTTTAGAAAATTATTGTCATTTCTTTTTATTATGATAATATTGGTATGGTTCAATTATGTATGGAACAAAATGTAGGCCAAATGACCGCCGCGACCTCGGCGGCACACCTCCATCCGATGGTCTAAATTTTCGATGGCGCTGAGGCATAATTGAGGTTCTATGCCGTTAATGTGCCGAATTATCTCAGCCTTTAGCTCTTGAATTGTTGCTGGCTTATCGACGTACACATTTTCTTTCAAAAACCCCAAAGAAAGAAGTCCAACGGTGTCAAATCACATGATCTTGGCAGCCAATTGACATCGCCACCACGTAAGATAACACTGCCGCCAGCCCATAAACCGCACCTAAAAGTCACTCTTTGTGGGTGCATTGGTTTTTCGACAATCACTCTTGGATTATCATTCTTATTATGGAATCCACTGAGGTGATAATGTGCCTCATCAAAATCACGAAGTGCACGATATGCATTTTGATTTGAACGCCCATTTTCATAATAAGCCTGAATAACTTTAACGCGTTACACGATTGTATATCTTTCCATGGTTCAAATTGAGTTAGTCTGAAATTGAGAAATGTCAAATTAAATGCAGAAAAAAACTTGACGTTTAGGTGTGGTTCACATTCAACATCGGCCCTTACAATTTAACCACCCTTTATTAGTAAAACTTTGATTAAAAAAATCGAAAAACTAAAAAAATTTTCAAACTGCACTAAGATTGGCCAATTAATTTTCAAAAGAGTTCAAAAATCATTTTTTTTTTCTATTTTATTTCTATTAAAAATTTTTTCATTTTTCATTGCACTATTAAAGGTAGGAAAGAACATAATTTTTATTTTTAAAAATTATAACAAACTTGTATAAAAGGCAAAGTACCGCCTAGTTTACTTCCCCTGTTTTGTTTACAAACTAAACAAAATATAAAAAGGAGAGAAAAACAAAAAACGTGTATTGAATATCCACCAGAGGTTGACCTTGCACATCAAAACAAGTTTTCAATTTATTTTTTGATCAATGGTTATAATCTTTAACTTCAAACTCATGTATATTAGTTCTCATGTAGTGAGTAAACTAGTTTATATGAATGTTTGATGTTTGGCATGGGATTGTTACCGGCTTTCAAAACGTGTTCTGATGATGGGAACCTAGAAAATTCCCGAAATAGATCTATCAACACATTCCTGAAAGGGTCAAATAATAAATTTGAAAACAAAAAACTCTATAGATTATTTGTTAGGACAATATCCTAATGAAGAAATATAGAGTATGGCCTCGAACTTGAATAATTTTCATTGTCATTGAAAATTTGAAATAGCTTAAAAATTACTAAAAAATAAATAAATAAATCATATTAATAGTGGGCGAATAAAACCACTGTCTTAAAATTTCGTCGCCTCCATAACTGCCTTTGTGAGCGTTGGCGCGCTGGCACGATGAGGTGCGCCTCGCTCACAGGTCTGTACATCCTAGTCCTTATAATCCTTGATTTAAAGTGTTATTTTTTTTTTATCAACACTGTATTTTACAGGACTCTAAAAACAGTAGAAACGGTCTTCTGGGCTTAATTCTGTATTTGCATGTCCACAATAAAAGTTATGAGTATTTTTTATTTTGTGAAACTGTTTAACCCTATGTTTTTTATGGGTCTTTTAAGTCCTTTTTTGAAATATATATAAAAAAGACAATTAGAACGGTCATTTTAAGGATTAAAATGTTACGCGAAGATGTTCTGCAGTAAATTTCACTAGGGTGAAGACAAACAATTGATTCAATATAAAATGCTGAATGCTGTGTAAACTGTAGTGAAAAACACCTCATGTGTCATAGAGAATCACACGTGACTTATCTTTATCGTGTTTGATAACTAGATAAATTTACATTTCTGCTAATGTTTATATATTGACTAAATGTTTTATGATTGTTTTTTACAGATATATTTTTATAATAAACACATTTCTTTTTAAATTCTTTTTAAAAAAATCATGTCCCATCATGTAAGTTTTTTATACAGAGCCTAAAAACATCACCACAAATAATCTTACTAAATTACTGGCCGATATCTCATAATTTAGAATTTTGACCATAAAATATTTAAAGATTCCCCCATAGTGCAATGGTAGTTGGTATCATTATCATGATAATTATCATTTGCCATTTGCCACTAGTAGTGAATGAATATTATTATTATTATTTTTTTTTTGTTTTATATAATTTTAACAGCATCGTTATGTTTTATAAGCAAACATATAACATTTTTATTTAATTTAATAAAATGCAGCTTTTGTTATTTTTACTAACATTTTTTTTATATCAATTACTTAATGTGAACATATATTTTTTTATTATTAATAAACTAATTAATGTAAAATATCAATATTTGAGTTTAATGTATGCATAAAAAATATAAAAATATAAAAAAAAAAATAAAAAATATTCATAAATAATTTAGTTTATATATTTATAATATGATAAAAATATAAATCAAAATAAATCCAGATATTTAATTAATAAATATAAAGGTCAGATAAAAATATGAGTCAAACGAAAGTAAATTTAAATCAATTTGATGGGTAGGAGGAATACGATAAATATTTTTGTTGGGCTTTTTAATTTAATCAGTTGCATGTTCATTAGAGTTATAACATTTTTGTTGCAAACAAAAAAAAAAAAAAAACTACAGGTTACCCATCTTATGGACAATTTTGTGATGATAGTACCCCGGTTAAAAATTTTAATATGGAGTCTAATATAATTATATCTCATGTGATAAGCTTCCATAAACACATACAAATTGATCTGAAAAAATGGGTCATGTACATGTATCTAATTATATAAAATTAGATATAATTAGATACAATTTTATCCGAGATGTTTCCATATCCGGGACATTAAATTATATCTAATTGGATACAAATATATCTGATTTATATAATTTTAGGAGATAGTAGGTATGCTTTTTGTGACATGAATTTATGCTTAAAAGTATTTAAGTTGAAAATTTGAAAAGTTGAAAATTTCCAGAAACCTACATTTTTAAAGATCCATTTTTGTTTAAATGAAATAACGAAAAGGTTAAACATTATCAAGAAAAAATTTAGTGTTTAGTGTTAGTATTGTCTTATAAAATATCCTGCCCCGGCTAAATATGTTAATATGGAGTCTAATATAATTATATCTCATTTGATAAGTTCCCATATATAAACACATATGAAGAATTTCATATCAAAACCGATATGCATTGAACCCGACCCTCTCAGATTTTGATGAAATTTTGCATACAGCTATATTTTACCTATACAAACACAACCTCATTTTTAGAAATTGCATTTTTGAAAATATATAAATAAAAAAAATTTTTTTTGAAAAAAAACACTTGGCCTTTGAAGTGTTTTCCCAGTTTAAAGTTTTATTTTTACCAAAAAAAAATGTTCAGTGTAATATAAAATTTTTACAGTGTATGTTTTCTAAAACATTTTCTACCTTTCTAATGGCACCAAGATCTTTGAAATCGGTTGAGCCATTCCGTAGTAATCGCTGCTTAAAAGTACCTATTACCGTCATTTTGAAAATATTTCGACACCTTGCCACGCCCACAATTTTTCGAAAATGCAATTTTTAAAAATAAGGTTGTGTTTGTGCAGGTAAAATGTAGCTGTATGCTAAATTTCATCAAAATCTGAGAGGGTCGGGTTCAAAATGTGCCTTTTTTTATCGGTTTTGATATGAAAATCATCATATAAATTGAACCGAAAATTGGGTCTTCTACATTTATTTAATTATATCAAATTCGATATAGTTAGATACATTTTTATCCGAGATGTGTCCATATCCGGGAAATTAAATTAAATCTAATTGGATATAAATATATCTGATTTTATATAATTTATATTTATTATAAATGAAGCTATATAAAATTATAAGGACAAAATGTTCAGTATGACGTCACATTTGCACTTTAATAAAACTAAGCATCGGGCCATAAATAACCTTCCGATGTTTTTTGGCTGTAATTTAAAAAAAAAAATGAAAAACTTTGATTCTTCTTGTGGATTATTTTTATTTGGTACTTTAATTTTTTTTACATCAAGTCGAGAATATGATGTCATGTAAATGGCCGCCGCCACAGTTTATTGTCATTTGAGCCCTTTTTATGGCATTTTCCATCACTTTGGCCAAAACTTCCGGCGATAGGTCCTCACATTCTTGACGGATATTGTCTTTAAGAGCTGCAAGAGTCTGAGGCTTGTTGACATAAACCCGCGACTTCAAAAAGCTCCACAAAAAGAAGTCTGGAGCGGTCAAATCAGGCGATCTTGCTGGCCAGTGCAAATCGCCAAAACGGGAAATTAGGCGCCCGGGAAATGCATCCTTCAGCATATCGGTTGTGGCACGTGCAGTGTGTGCCGTTGCACCGTCCTGTTGGAACCACATGTTTTCCAATCCCAATTCATCAAGTTGCGGCAAAAAGAACTCATTGATCATTGCTCTGTAGCGCTCACCATTCACAGTAACCGTTTGGCCCGCGACGTCTTCGGAGAAAAAAGGTCCGATGACTCCTCCAGCGAAAACAGCACACCATACAGTGACTTTGAGCGGGTGTAATGGCTCTTCGTGGGTTACACGCGGATTTTCAGTGCCCCAGAAGCGTAAATTTTGCTTATTTACGTACCCGCTAAGATGGAAATTGGCCTCATCACTCATGATTATTTTTGATGAAAAATCATCTTCCTCTTGGTGGTGATTAAGGATGGCTTGAGCGTATGTTACACGCGATTGGCTGTCAGCAGCTAACAGCTGATGCACCGTCTGGACTTTGTACGGAAACATCTTCAAATCTTGTACCAAAATTCGCTGTAAAGACCGTCGACTGATACCCATTTGCGTGGCACGTCGTCTGGTCGATGTCGACGGCGCTTCCATGACATCCTCGGCTACAGCAGCAATATTCTCAGCAGAACGGCTACTCCGGGGTCTGCCACGCCTGGCAGCATCTCGTGTTGTGCCAGTCTCTTCGAGGCGAGCGGCTAAACGTCGCAGTGTTTCACCAGTAGGCGTTGGACGGCCAGGAAAGTCACCGACCGATTATTGGTCAAATAAATAGTCACCAATATTCCGCGTTCTGGAGCAGTGTAGCGTAACATTGTTTATTAACGTGTATTTCGCATGTGTTTACTACACAAATGTCAAAACAGAACTGACATTAGGGGCCAATCGCAAAATTTATAGCATTTTCTGATAGGAGGATTACTTTTGCGCCACCTTGTATAATCATATCGTTCACTACATATATTTGGATTATTATATGGCTTATGTAGTTATATATGGAGTAAGATTTGGAGACATATATTAATATCAGTTATCATATAAACAATTCTCTCAATATAAATTATCAGATGTATTTGTACTAACGGTGCCGAACGCGACTGATTTTATAAATCCCGGAATTCGTGATTTTGAAAAACTGCAATTTTTCGAGAATTTGGGACAAATTTATTTATATTTTTTTATTGATATAAACATTCAAATTAAATTATTCAATAGAAAATTTTACTATTCACATCTTACAGTATGAAAAACAAACAAAACTATTAACTCATTACTGACCAAGTGTTCCGTTTTCAACCCAGTATTTTTAAATGGATATATTTATTAATTGATAAATATAACTAAGCGGTTTAAAAACCATAAACTAAATTAACATATTCACTACAAGCGTGAATAAAAACTGGTGGTAGATTGTTGTTCAGAGTTGCCAAATAATTATTTGAAAAAATAAATTTTTTACAATTTTTGATGGGACCTTTTTCAAAAATTATTTTAAAATATAGAAATGAGACAATATGAAATGTTTTCTCCGCTAAAAATTAGTCGTGCATAGTTTTTGATAATCTGACCGATCGGACCATGAATTTTTTTAAATTAAAGTCTAAAACATTCAAAAATTTATTTCGTTTCTACTTAAAACATAAAGAATGGCTGTTTTTTTGTTTTAAATTACTAAAATACATATAAAAATTGTAATGTCAGGGTTACCATTTGACAATTTAAAAAAAATTGTCAAAATACGCGATATTCAAAAAATAAAAAAATAAAAAAAAAAATCGGTTAATTTACAAAATTAAAATTTTTAACAAATTTATACAAAATTAAATTTTTTTAAATATCTTCAACCGTCTATTATTTACATTCTGCAAAAGTTTCAACTTTGTTTTCAAATATTTCTAATAGAGGGCAAAAAAATTACACAAATTACCTAATGAATAATTTTTCTATATATCTGCGAAGTTTGGTTGAAAAATGCCTAGCGGATCTATGACATGTCTGTAATAAGTTTACGATGTAAACATTAAATTTTTTAATGATCTTAAAAAATAAATTAATATTCTTATCAGTCTATTAATTCAAAAGTATTTCTATTAAGTTATATCCGAATGTTAGGTTAGGTCGAAAGGAGGATTCGGAGAAGGGAAATGCTTCTCTAATCCGACTCAAGTCCCTGAGGAATTACACTTAAGCCAGAATGTCGGCTTGATGTGCGCTCTAAAAATCGGTCCCATGTCTATTTCATACCCCAGGAACTCCGTCGCACTGACGAAATTCCTCAACCTCTTCCATCCTATGCGCCTAAGATCCCCCATTATGGATATTGGGTCACTGGATAGTATTTCGACCCGGATTCATTCACAGAGATAGTGTTCCAAGGTCTCCTCGTCCTCCCCAGAGGCCCTACACACTCCCAAGTCCGCTCTACCAATACGGTGGAGATGGGTCCTCAGTGTCGAGTGTCCCGTGAGGATTTCCATCAAAAGACTCAGTTCCTTCCTACTAAGATTCAGAATTTCCCTCGTCCTATCCCTGTCCGGGTTGCCCCAGAGAATACCCGTGGTATATCCGAATATCCAAATGTTAAAAATTAATTTCAATTTTTCTTTCAAAGGGAGTTCATTGCATATTAAATATTTAGTTATTAAATTTTATTTTAACCAATTAATTTGATTTAAATTAGATTTATTTACTTTTGTGAAATATTATAAAAGCTAAATTATGATTTTAAAAATTTAGAAGGGTAAATAAACATTTTATGTTTTATTTTTCGTTTTCGTTGTTTAGCAGGGTGTCATATATACAAAAATTATTTAGGATCGACACCCCTAATTTGTATATAATGATATAAGCCGTAAAGTGATTTCATTTAAAGTATGATATGTCTTAATCATATTATATATGATAAGATATAACTATTTTTACCCGGAACGTATCGCGTTTTCAAGTCAATTCGGAACAAAAACCTTCCGCACAGAAGCCGATTTCTAAATGCATTTTTATTTAAATATTTATTTTAAATTGTATTAAAAAATGTGTATGTGTTGTAATGATGTAGAGTTAGGCATTTTAGTTCATAGTTCATTTCGTTCATTTGCATATCCCTGCGGGAAATGAAGGGTCGATTGATCCAAAGTGGTAAATCTGTAATGTATGATTGGGGAGCACGTCACGCAACTGGTGAAACCAAAATTCTGGTGCACCAAAAAGTGTTAATTTGGGTGAAAAAAACCGATCACGTGACTATAGTTATGGTGACAAAACATTCACTGGTTGGTACCAGATATATCATGTAACTGGAAAAAAAAAATAACATGACATCAAAGTATACTGAAACAACTAGGGTCGTTGCAGTTGAAGTTGCTACTGGTCATTGAACTGGTTCAAAACCGCTAGCAGTGGAAGAAAACATGGCAATTACTACCAAAGGATGCAGTTCCTTGACTGCTACAAAGTGGATACAACACTGAATGAATTTTTTATGAACCGACTTTGTGACAGTAAAAATGAAGACGTAACACTTCACTGGTTTAAAATAACTGAATACGGAACTGTTTAGACAGTGACCAAGTTTGTCAGATATGGCGATTTCTTGGCAAACGTCGCGATCTAAAAACTCGTTTGGCAAGTTAATTTTCGAAATGCAGACTGTCGATTTTTCGAGTGAATGGCGATTTTACACATAAAATATCGCTAATAAAAAACTATCACCAATATATAATTTTTGCACAACTTATTCAAAAACTTGAAACATTTTACAAGAATATAAATTAAAATTGCAAAATTTCTGCATATTGGTTTCAAAATATCTTGTTAAGATATTTAATTATTTTTTTTTATTTTTTATAACATTGTAATTAATATGTGACTAGTTTGTCCAATTCCCCGATACGTACACCTACACCAGTCACGTGATAACTACTTCTAACATGTGCCGTAGCATATTCATTTCAGTCGGTACTGTGATAGGTTACCTTGGTCAAGTTATTCACCACGTCACACAGTGCTCCACATTTAGCAATTGTCACCTCCTATGACTAGCCCATGTTAAAAGTACCGGTCTCTTTCACAGAACAGAACCGAAACTAGGACTGGTTCATACACACAAAGTTCTGATCACGTGACCATACCAATGACTGGTCCATTTTCCGCAGGGATATTCGTTCGTTATTTTAGTTCACATGTTTTTTTGGCATTCATTAATTTATATTGTTATATTGGTCAATGGTTTGTTTAACAAATCTGCATAATATGAGATAAATCCCAAATGAACGGTTAAAAAGGAACTAGTTCAATTTTAACCGTTCATTTGGGGTTTTGGCTTATACTGGACAGATTTGTTAAACAAACAATTGACCAATATAACAATATATATTATTGAAAAAAAATTGCCAAACAAACATATGAACTAAAAGAATGAACTAGTCCAATAAATGCATATGCACGAAATGAACTATAATGCCCAAAAGTAAGAGCATGGTTCTTAATATTTTTCAGGGCGTACGTGCAGCGAAAAAATATGATTGAACATGATTGTAGACACAAGATTACCATATTATGATCCTAATTATCAAATGCATAATTATGGCTGATCATATTATGATTACCGATGACGTCATTTAGAATCAGAATATAAATGCTACGATCATATTAAGATTGTTACGCATTATAATCATAACATGGTGCTCTTAAACTATCATAATATAATGCTCTTTTTTCTGCGTGTACGCTGTTATGCCATATAATTTTTAATATTTGCAAAAAGTGCTAAAAGTTATAACCCTAATGTTCATTCGTTGTATATTTAGGTCAATTATAGTCTATAAAAAATGTATTTAAAAAAGCTTAAATTTAATTTTCTATCAATTTCCTTAACCCTAATGTTTACACCAGGGCCTGGCCGGCAATTTTTGTTTTTTGTCGTGTATTTTTTATACTTCCTTAGAAGCTATATTAATGATATACCATGATATCCTCAAGGATACATTTTTAGAACAGCTTAGTGCACATTTAATTCTTTTTTTTTTGCTAGGGGCGTGTAAAGTTTAGGGTTTTTAAAACTCTAGTCATATCCGTACCACCTGGGTCTGGCCAGACCCTGGCCTGTCCTACATTATGGACGAGGGGTTATAGTTATATAATGTACATCTTCTATACCAAGTTTGATTAAAATCAGAAGGGGTAGAGGGAATCGAGGGGTTGATTGTTATATGTTTTCAGTCTAAGGAAAAAAAAAATTCAAAAGCGATTGATTTGTTCACGTTCAAACAATATTTTTTATATTATTGTGCTCTATAATTTAAGACCCTTAAAATTACTTTAAAATCAACATAATCTAAACCAATTTGCCATTTAACTTTCCCCCTCAAACTCAAAATTATAAGTAGTTAATTGTTTTTCCTTCCTTTATAAAATTAATAAATTTTTCATTTCTCCTGCTGTCTTTTTTTTTACTGTTATTTTAACATTTATAATTCTAATTAATATCTTTATTATTATTACAGATTATCAATTATTTTCCTTGTTTCCTTGTATTGTAAGGATAATATCTAAAACCAACAACGACGTCTACTACTACTACTACCACTACTACTACAACTACTGCTACTACTACTAATAAATACAATTAGTACAACAAAAGAAATATACATTTTTAACATGATTAATGAAATGGCAACAATACAAACAGACCTTAAATTAGAGAATCACATAAAGGATTATGCGACAACTATGAAAACACACAGTCAAATACCCGGATTGTCGACAACAACAACAACACCAGCAACAGCAATGAAAACAACACAAACTACAACAACACCATTAACACATATTGATACCAAAAATATTATTATGGATACCATAAAGGGTAAGTTTTTAGAATTGACTAGATTTTAAATTATAATCAAAAAGATGTTAAAGGCGATGGCGACGAGAAAAAGTTTTTTTTTTTGGAAAGCAAATAAATATGAGAAAGACTTCTTAGATTTTTATAAATAGTTAGCAAGTGTCCCGAATAAGGCACTTTTTCGAATTGGTTGATGCATATTAAAGAGCTGAGTATATGGAAAATAAGTAAAACAAGCTTTGAAGTTGATCTTCAGTTTCCTACCAGCGATTTAAAAAGTCCGGTTTTAGTGTATTTAGACAAAAAATAAACTATTTTCGAATTTTTTTCGAAATAGTGCTCAAATTTTTCGTAACTTTTAGCTTATTAATGGAAAAATATTTTTAAATTTTCTGTAGGTTAATTTTGGTCCACCAGAGGATTTTTTAATTTAGACCAAGTAAAATTTAAATACTTTGTGTTTTTAAATTTATATATAAAACAATTGTACACGCAGGGAACTTCTGCTTTAAAAATATAGTTGTTTGGATTGTAAAACAGTTTCTTTATTTTTAATGTAAATGTCAGTCATTTGTAGAACAAATTAAACTTTTTACTAACATTTTGGTTCATTTAAAAAAAAAACAAACCACATCAAATGACTGTTTTATGTTTTTACATTATTGTTTTACAGTTATTTTTTGTTATTTAAACAAATTAAAAAAATAAATGTTTGTTTATTTTTTACTAACATCTAGTTCATTTTTACTACAATTGTTAGTAATTTTTTGAACATTAAAAAACAAATGACAATGTTAGTTGAATTTACTGAAATGTAAGTCGTCCTTTCATTTGTTTTTAACTATATTTGCAGTAGTTTTTACCTACATAGTATTCTTAGTGTACTTTTCTCAAAACTAAAAAAATTCTCTTACTCAACAGATAATTAAAAATATTATCCAGTCATAAGCCAAAAATTACGAAACTTTTGAGCCATATTTTGAAAAAAAAAATGCAAACTTTTTTTTGGGTCAAAATGCACTACAACTGGTATCTTCAATCGCTGGTAGGGAACTGAATATTTACTTTAAAAATGTTTTACTTAGTTTTCCCATATTTAGCTCTTTAATACGCATCGATTGAGTAGTAATCCATTTTTTAATTCGTGCATCATTAATATACAGTGGTCAACTTTAATGGATACATGTTTGGGAAAATTTGGTTAAAAGTGCTGTAAGTTGAACCCACCGGAAACAAAACTATGGTATCGGAAATTTTAAATTATGTACATTATTTATTGTGAAAAACCAAACCAATTTTTTCCATATACCTGCCGAAAAAGTTAGGAAAACATGTGTCCAATTTTGTACCAGTTTGATAATTTTTTTATTTGCTAGTGGTAGAAATAATTTCGGTCAAATGGGATCAATTCATTGTTATGGGATATTTTTCAATAGATTTGTACGAATAATAATAATAATTATTAATTATATACATTTTTTAAATTATTATTATTACATACAGAGAAAAATTTGGCTATTTGCCAACTGAAATTGGGGTGAATACGACTCAAATTCAGTTAATACGAATTCCAGTCGGTTTATACAACTAAACATTCACATTCACAACAAAATTCGGATAATTCGACTGAAATTTAGTAGCAACACCCAAAATAATCAGAAATCTAATGTAAATATCGCTGTAAAAACTGAAGGTAAAATTTATTTCTCTGTGTGTATTTTTATTTTTTTTTCATTATTATTATTTTTTTAGTTTCTTATTATTTTGTTCGACCTTTATATTATTCTATCCCAATAACTTAAATCTTCGAGCTCGTGTTCTGTAATATATGTTTCTTTATTTACCGATATTTTTCTATTACATTGAATAACATCATCAGGGCTAAATAAAATTTATAATGTATCATATATATGGAAAAAATAAGCTATTTAGCCCTGATGATGTTATTCAATGTAATAGATTAAATGTCGGTAATTAAAGAAACATATTTATTGGGAAATTTTTACCACTTATAAGTCTAAATATACCCAGCGAAAAAAGCGTGGAAAAAGATGTAGTAAAATCATCACATATACGGATACAGATGTAGTGCAAATTGAAGTGAAACACGCATGATTTTAACATGGGGTTGTCATAGGACGGAGGTAATGCAAATTCCTCAAACTTCACTTTATTAAAAGTACTATGTGTAAGGTTATGAAAGATTGTATTTTTGGCTGTTCTTTTTCATAGAACTTACTTTGTTATTTTTAATTAGTGATTAAGGTATGATGTCAAGTCACATCTTTTTTACTGAGTGATAATATGTATCTGTAGGAGTGCTTAAAATGTTATAATTAAAAAAAAAACTTTTTAAACAACTTTCTAGCCTTAAAAACAAAGCGAACTAATAGTTTTTCGTTCAACTGAAAAGAAAGAAAACCATTGTTAAGTCTGATAATTTGTAATCATTGTTTTTCAAATTTAAAGGTCAGAAAACATTAATTCAAAGCGACATCTAGATTAAAGAAAATAGTTGGTAAAAGACACAAACTCCCGGTTCCATTCGAGTATGTCAAATACCAAATTGTAACCGAACATTCGTGACATTTCTACTAGTAAGCCTTGTATATGATGACATTCTATGCTAAGTTTAGGAACTGATCTAAAAGGCCAGCAGTAGATCAGAAAAATCAGTAGTAGTAGCTACTTTGTGTGTAATGAAAATGTTGTTTCTTTTGAACAACTTCGCATTTTTTTTTGCTGGGTATCTCACTCCTTCTTTGTTCTGTCCCAAATCTGTAGAAGAAAAAAATACATCTCCCTAGTTACCTATGAATTATCTTGGATATTTTTTGTTGGTTTTTATGAATTTAGTGCATTTAAATTTCAACTGTGAGATGTGCAGTTATCAAATTTTGGATTGAAATTTCATTTGTTTCAAGTGAAATTTCCTTTGTTTTTAACTACATTTGCAGTGGTCCTTACCTATATAATATTGTAAGTGCAGGTACGGCCTTTTAATCTTAGTTAATAAATTTGTGTTTTTCGACGTAAACATGTAAAATTTTGTGGGAAGGTGTATTTTTGTTAACTTCAGCGTAATCAATCAAAAAATCAATTTTCAATTTTTTTTGTTATCTATGGCTTTTTGGATTTTAGGTGACGATATGATTTTTTAATGTTATACATGAAAATTTATGTTTTTTCATATTACTCAAATATAATTTAAAAAATATATATTTCAGAGAATTTCCTGTCAGTTATCAATGGCTTTATAAACGTTTTATTATCTAAAATTTGTTTAACGCTTAACGCCTTAATTCTGTTTATGTTTTAATATAAATGCATCATTAAGTTGTTAGCAAGCATAAATAATGTTATTTGCCAAAAATATCTATTACTTACTGCTTGTATTTTCGAAATATTTTATAACAAATGTTATTGACATTTTCTACAAAAACAAAAAAATAAAACTTAATTAATAACTATTATTCATTCATTTCATTAGATTAATGAAATCATGCTAAAAGCAAACAAAATTTCATTTAATATTTGCAGCTAATTTTGTAGATTTTTTTATTATTTAACAATTTTTAAATGGAATTTCTAATTGTTCATATGAAGTATTAATTTTTTTTTGCTGTAAAATCTTGAAACTGTTTGTGAATTCTCCCAAGTGTTAAGTTAATAAAAATGTTTTATCTAATTGTTTGCTAAATAAGCAAAAAAAAAAAATATTAACATACAAATTTAATTGCAATTTTTCTACATCATCATCAGCATTATCGTTTAGAGAAGGAAGTGCATTTCTAATTAACATAAGTCAACAAGAGAGAGAGCAAATTGTAAAAACCTCAGATAAGTGATTTGAACTTAAAAAAAGGAGCTAACGTTTTTTTTTTTCGTAATTGTTGCAATAAAGTGCTGATAAACAAGTTAAATTTGGTGGCTAATGAACAAAAAAAAAAAAAAAAAAAAAAAAAAAGGAAGAATGAAGAATGAATTTAGTTTAAACTGAAATATATGTTAGGCTTTGAATTGATGTTGTTTCAAAATTTTATATTCCAGAGATTGAATTCATAGCAAGTGGTTACCCAAGTAAAGTCCCTCAATTTCCCTTAAAAAACATATACCGGCACTGGTTAAATCAGGACCTATTATGGAACTAGTAATATTTACCATTGTTGTATGTTAAGTGATATCAATTATATTTAATAAACTGGTCCATTGACCTATGAAAAGGAGATATACCACTTTACAAGCACTGTCAGACTTATTTTATTTGCGAAATGTTTTTTAAAAACGGGTTTAATCTAATTTTGTGTACCACTTTTATAACTAAATCTACACTATGGATATTATGTATGTAAAGACGACAGCAATTGTAGTAAAAAACAAATGAAATTTATAGTAATTAAATGTGCTAAAATCCCAAAACTTATTTAACAAATTGTGAAAAGCAATCTGAAATTTCACTTGAAGAAATGAAATTTCACTAACATTTCATTAAATTCAATTAACATTTGTCATTTGTTTTTACTGTTCAAAAAATTACTAACAATTGTAGTACAAATTAGAGGCTTTTCGGGAGAACATGGGCACTAAGGCCACAAATGGTCTACTGGTCGTTCAATACTATTGCTAAACCGATGATCACCTATGCTGCCCTTGCATGGTGGCCAAAAGTTGAGCAGAGTAAGGCAAGGAATGCTCTTAAGAGAATCTACCATCTTGCGTGTGTTGGCATTACAGGGGCCGGCGGAACTTGCTCGACGGATGTCTTGGGGGTTATGCTGGGGATCCCGCCATTGCATATTTCTGTAATGGAGGTTGCCAGTATGGGTTCCTCTAGACTTAGTGAATTCGGTGGCATGAGGGGGGGGGGGGGCGGGCGACCTAAGAGGTCACATAAGGATCGCGCGCATCTTAATAGATGACCCGATTTCTAAGATTGCGGACAGAGTGTCATCGGAGTGGATCTTTGATAGATATTTTGATGTGTTGTTGTTTGACAGAGATATGTGGACCAATCAATTCTGGGAACCGGAAGATGGTTCTCAGTTGTGGTTAACTGATGGCTCTCAGCAGTCGAATGGGAACACAGGTGCGGGCGTCTTTTGGACCAGAAAATATCCGTCCATTTTTCAGGCGGAGATTTGGGCCATCTGTGTCTGTGCAGGGGAATGCCTGCGAAGGGGAACGCTCAGATCTAGCATCTACATTCTTTCTGACAGTCAGGCTGCACTGAGGGCCTTAATGTCTTATAAGGTGTCGTCTGGGTTGGTCATGGAATGCATTCACACTCTCAATAGGCTCGGTAGGGGCAACTCTCTAACCTTGGGGTGGATTCCTGGTCATAAGGGGCATGAGGGCAACGAGAGGGCAGATTGTCTTGCCAACCGCTGGGACCGAAGGCCCTTTATTGGTCCTGCACCATTCTGTGGAATACCTGCGGGGTATGTTAGGGAAAGGCTCAGGGCATGGAGAGAGTCTGAATTCTCTGGTTACAGGGAAAACTCTCCTGGTCAGCGCCAGGCTAAGAGATTGATCTCTTTTTCCAGTAGGGGGTCGAGGCGACTCTTGTCGCTAGAAATACCATCTCAGATACCATCTGCACAGGAAGGGTCAATCGCACACGGATATGTGTAGGTTTTGTGAGATGGTGTCTGAGACCTCGGAGCATGTTCTCTGCGAATGTCCCAGGCTTTGTGATAGGAGACTTAGGTTTTTAGGTGATCGCTTCATTTCGCCTTCCGACATCGCGAACATTTTGAATCTGTAAGTAACTTTAGGCAGCACAAAAGACCTACATTGGTCGCGGTGCAAAGTGCCTTCTGATCTAATCTAATCTAGTACAAATTAACCACACATGAAAAAATAAATAAACATTTATTTATTTAAAGTTTGAAATAATTTTTACTAGTATTAAAAATAAAAATTATGTTTTTTTCGACCTTTAATTGAAAAATGAAAATTATTCACGTTCGAGGTCATACTCTATATTTCTTTATTAGGATATTGTCCTAACAAATAATCTATAGAGCTTTTTGTTTTCAAATTTATTAATTGACCACTTCCAGGAATGTGTTGATAGATATATAGATTTCGGGAATTTTCTAGGTTCCCATCATCAGAATACGTTTTGAAAGAAGTAACAATCCCATGCAAAATTTCAAACATTCATATAAACTAGTTTTCTCACTAAATGAGAACTATGAGGTCGAAGTTAAAGATTATCACCATCGTGCTTTAATTTATTTTTTTATATAACAAAAAATTACTGTAAAAATAAATGTAAAATCATAAAACAGGCATTTTATGTGGTTTGTTTTTTTAAATGAACTACAAAGGTTAGTAAAAAATTAAATTTGTTCTACATTTATATTAATAATTTATATTTATATTATTATTATTCTGACATTTATATTAAAAATAAAAAAAAACTGTATTACAACTTAAACAACTACATTTTTTTAAAGCAGAAGTTTCCTGAGTGTAGTATTTTTTGAAAACTATTTGTGTGTACTTTTCAAATTCCCAACAAAATTCTTATAAAAAACAAACAATTTCAAAGACTACTAGTTTTTAGTTCTATTTCGTGTGGTATCATTTAATTAAAATTTTTTTTTTAAATTAAGTTAATCTGTTCTGTGAATTTAATTGTTATAAGAATTGTATAAATATGTTTCACAAGCTTTGTGAAAATAATTTTATTCATTAGACTAAAATATATTTTTTTATTTTAGCATATAGCATTTACACAGTTTTATTTCCATTTTTATTTTGCTACACTTTACTAATTATTAGTAATTCTCACTAATCTTTATAGTAAATTAATTTCACTAATATTTAGTACAAAATTTGGTTGATTTTAGAAAATCGATTTCCATTAAGAGTTAACTAAAATTTTACTAACTTTTACTAAATTTTACTAATTTTTTTTACTACTTTTGCTTCACTAAAAAGTTACACTGAACCAATAACAGCGGTGAAATCTACTAACTCCCAAGTTAAATTAATGAATGGGTGATCACTATACAACCAACAAAATCTGTCCGTCATTTTAACAAATTGTTTAGTAAATGTATTTTTTGACGTCTAACTATTTTTTGATTGTTATTTTGACGAAATATCATCAAATTTATTAACAGAAATTAGTTATTTTAACGAATTTATTTAATCAAATTGAATAATTATTTTGTTGTTTTAACAATGCGCTTTATTCAATTAACCAATGAGCTTTATTTAATCTATTCGTATTTTGTAGATTTATTATTAATTTTCACTAACAAAAAAAGTAAACAAAAATGCACTATTCATAAGGTACAAAATGGTCTTTGTAAGCTATTTCGGATGCCTAGACACATTCAGATTGTATTGATTTGTTCACAAAAATTGTTCAGATTTACAATGGCTACCATTTTTTCATATATTGTTAGTGAAAAATTATGAGTCCCTGTAAGTTATTCTGAAAAAAGTAAAAAAAAAAATAATTTTCTCCTATATTTTTTCAAAAAAGTGCAAGAAAAAATTATTTTTTGCACATAAAATGTATATAAAATTTGTTCAGTTTACTCTTCACTACATTATTGCCAAATATCAGCAATATCATCAAGTCTGAATTAGCTGTTGGCCAAAAACATAAAAAAATAATTGGTAGTCAAACTGGCCAAACCGAGTACAGGGAAAAAACTAAAAACGGGTTTCAATTAAAAAATTTATTGAATCAATTAATATTTTAATTGATTTTGCACCTATCACGACAATGATACTATCAATTAAACCTTTTATTAAAATTAAGAAGGAAAAAAAGTTATAAATAACTTCTACAAAAAAAAAATATGATACTCGCAAAAAAGTTGTGTGATCTATACGTTGATATGTGTGTTTTTTGCAATGCTGAGTCTGTTTGTGTGTGTGCTTGTTTTGTTTGTTAACTTCAAATGTATTTGGTATTTTATACTGAAAATTTTCTATTTATGCATACAGTGTATGAACAAATAATATGATAATTGCATTTAAAATAAAATATGTAATTATATATTTAAAAGTCAATTAAAATATTAATTGATTCAATTAAATATTTGTTTAGAAACAAATTAAATTCGAATCAAATCTTTTATCAGATAATTTTTTCTGTGTAAACGGTCGAGTCCGTGCATTTTTCCAAAAATCTTCATTTGTTGCACTGTGTAATGCTAAACGATACATATTTTAAAAATTTCTTTAGCAATTGACAAAAATTTTATATTTTAGGCATTGGTCTAAGTGCGGAGCGTTTTTTTTCTGGTGCCATGTAAAAAAGTTATACCCCTACTAAAAAAAAAATATATTATATAAATTTAAATTGTAACTGACGCATTGCTTTATATTTAATTTAAAAAAAATATTCTTTTAAAAATAAAAAGCAATTTAATTTTTTTTTTTATAAAATATGAACTGAAATTAAACATATTTGGATTTACTCGAGTAACTCGATTAATCGAGAAACATTGTTCGAATTATTCGTTACTCGAAATTGGCCAATTTTAATTACTCGAACAATTGTTTGATTAAAATTCATCGAATAATCAAGTAACGGTTAACCGATTGAATACCCGAATAACTATGGCAACCCTCTGTTTTCATAAATTTTATAGAACACAGGAGAAAAAAAATTATGAAAAATGCATCCATCCAATATTCCATTTTCTAATCCATTAGGGTGTTATGATTTTAATTTATTTGAATATGTATATGGATTATTTTTTTCTGTTCAAGTTGATTTTAAACATTGATGATTGGCTATTAAGAGATATTCACACGTTAAACACTCGACATAACGAGACAAGAGCAAAAAAAAAAAAAAATAAAAAAAATCTGAAAATCTGTTCATACAAATAATTCAAGCAGAAAAATGCTTGTCGATAGAAAGATATACTAACTAGTACTACACATAGGGAGGACAGACATAGATACAGATTAAATATAATATAGAATCGTTGAATAAAAAAAATTGCTTATATGAAGCTTAAAACCATTCAATGTTAGTACATGTCATTAGGGTGCGTTTAAACAATAAAAGAAGAAAATTATCAAACACATACTTCTTTCAACAGAATATACTTGAATTTAATCATCAGATAATTTTATATCATCAATTTATAATGCACTATGGGTTGAGGATTATGAAAAAAGGGGAAGAAACATATATGAACAGGTAAAGGATCCGCCATCTAACGTTTTTTTTTTCTACTAGTGCTTATTTCGTGAATGGTAACACTTAGCTCATGTCTGATTTGACAGATAATTAGTTTTATCCTTCCGCTAAACGAATATGGTTGTGTATACGCTTGAACAACGCTGGGAAATATTGCGACAGTACTTTGAAAATCATGGTAATGTTCCAGAATGTGTGCGAAAATTGCGTACGGATTTTGGAAGAAGAGAAGCACCGTCAGCTCCGTAGCTCGGAGCTGCGATTTGACACCGTTGGACTATTATTTGTGGGATGCCGTCAAAGATAAGTGTTACGCCAACAAGCCAGAGACAATTGACGCTTTAAAGAACAATATTGGTGAAATACAGCTGCGCACAATCGGCAATGTGCTTAAAAATTGGACCGATCGTGTAGGCTACTGCATGGCCAGCCGAGGCAGCCATTTGAATGAAATTATTTTCTATTATTAACCGGAAGGATTGTACTTTCAAATAAAAACGAAATTTGAGAAAATATTCAGTAGTTTTTTTTTTATAGCATTTTCAAAAAAAAAAAGTTATTTGGCGGACCCTTTAGAAATTGCCAACCGTACCAAAAAATAGTGCTTGCAAATCACTTCTATTTTTGTAAAACCCACCGTGTAAAAAATTATCAAAGGTGCAACTAGGAAACCACTATTTTGTTTGCAAAGAATATACTTTGCCAATACCATCCGCAACATTGTTTTGCAATATTGTATTTACCAATATTAAAATTAGAGTTTTTCACGGGAATTCCGGGAATTTCCGACATTTTTCAATCGCGAAATCCCGAGAATAATTCGGGAATTCCCTCAATTTTTTTTTGTAATGAATATTCTATTTTAAAGCGTAGAAATTCAAAATTGTATAAACGGATAAGATAAGATATGTTGAAAATATACTTCTATATGCAGAACATATTTAAAATTTTTTTTTTCTTTTGCCGAAATTTAAAAAGAATAAATCGGCACTGAATACGAAAGCAATCGACACTATTTAATGAAAATGCAATATTAAGTTCAAAGTCACTATGGCACATGACTTAAATCAGTTTTAAGGATACGATAACTAAAATTATAAATTAGGAAAAGTTTTTCGACCTTTGAAATTAATGACTTTATTAAATGTTGTGTTGACCAGAGTGGAGAGTAGCGGCAGAAAAATTTTGTTTTTAATATTGTTTGTTGTTGTTCATACTCCCTGAAGATGTCATTCAAAGAATGACGAAATATTGGAGATATATAAACTAATAAAGGATATTTTATAAAGACAAACGTAACCTAGAGCTCAATTATTTAATTCCCCAGTGTTACGACGGATGGATAATCATATTCAGGCTTCTATCAGGAAGTGGGTATATAAACTAATAAAGGATATTTTATAAAGACAAACGTAACCTAGAGCTTAATTATTTAATTCCCCAGTGTTACGACGGATGGATAATCATATTCAGGCTTCTATCAGGAAGTGGGTAAATTTCTTAAAACCAAAGGTAAATTGGCGAATTCGATGTTTAAGTTATAATAAGTATAACAAAAAGCTATAATTGTAACAATCAATAGTTAATTAAAAGACATAAAAATCCAATTTAGCATTTTCTCAGCTACTGAGAGATTTGAGTTTTCTCTTTTTTTGTAATCAGTCTGGATGAGTCTATAAATGGATTTTCATGAAAAAAACTTGTATTTTTAACTAGTGGTATTAGCGCATATAAAAACGGAATGGTGTAATGTAGCCTAAAATGTTAATTATATTTAAAATATTTTAAATTGTTTGATTCTGTATCAAAGCATTGTAAAACTTTACCAATAAACCGGAAATAATAAGATTTTTTTACAACTTTTTTTTTTTTAGCAAATTTTTATGCAATAGCATAATTTGAAATGCTTGGTCATATGAAAGGGTATTTTTAAAGAAAACTCTGTTACTTTAATTTTTTTTTAATTGGGCGGGAATTTACTGGTTCCCGGGAAATGAAAATATTAATCCCACTTTCCCAGGAAATAATAAAGTCTGGGAAAAGAAAAATCCTAATTACAACCAATTAAAAGCATTTTTTTAATATTTTATTATATTTCACACATTTAAATATGACATATAAGATTAAGACCGAACTGTATTGCTGCTTCTTAAATGTGATTTATTATACATATTCCTCAAATTTTATTTTAATTTAAGGTATTTTGAAAATACTAGATTTTTTGAATTACTACCAACGTTGTTCCAACGGTAGCAAAATGCGCTCAAACCATCGGTTGGCCACTGTCATCAATCGGGTAACAGGACAATACTGTCAAGATGGTTAATCTCACGTTCTGCCAACGCATATATTTCTACTGGGAGGGCGAAAAAGAGCTATAGTAGCGTATAGCATATATAGGCTATAGTAACGTATAGGCTAACATTTAAATAGCCTGTTAAACTATGTCCCAAATTATTGTTAAGGTTCTGTTAGAATTTTCACGGGGTGCGTAATAAAAATTTTGGTACAAAGTGATCTAACAATTTTTTTAAAATCTATTCTTATTTTTGATTATTTGTAAGCTGGAAAGTAATGACATTTCGTTCAAGCAAGTCATTTATGTTTTTATCTATCAAGTAGATATCTCAGATGGCAGAGCGGTTACTGACAGCCTAGTGGCCCGGGGTGGAGTCCCGAGCGAGCACATTTTATTAAAACAAATTTTTTCTACAAAAAAAGTATTTTTTTTTTATTAAATTTAGTTTTTTTGTAGACATATTATTTTTGTCTATACTGGTAAGCATATCGGTAACCACACATTTTTCTATTTTTTGTAAGGTGTTTAGTAACACTATGTCATTATTGTGCGCTACATCCCCATATAAAAGTAGTGAAATTTGTACTGACAATTGTAAGTACTTGCCATTATCAAATATGAACTTATATAACCACTTTATGGTAATGCTTTTCTAAGTCTCTTAAAAAGAGCCTTTTAACTGTAGGATAGGTCTGTGACATGGCGTAAGGGTCCAATTTCACCCTCCAATGAAAATGGGAAAGAAAACTGCTGGAGATAGAGAAAAAACTTCTCCAAATCCTATAAAGTTTAAGAAGTATTTCGGTTTCTTAAATTGGTTTAAAGTTACATCTGCTTTTGAGATCAAATTTGAAATCAAATAAAAAACAAATATTTCTTTGTTTTAATATAACATTTAGTAGGACTATACAAAAACATAACTTTTGTAGAGACATGTAAAGTTGTCTTTTAACATACTATTTTCACCCTAACGAAAGAAAGTTGTAGAAAATAAGCCAACTTTAAGAGGCTATAAAAAAATCAAAAGGAGCTAACTTTTAATATACTATTGGTCTACTTTCAAATTCCGTCGGAGCCATTCGGGAAATTTTTTTTTGGTGCCCAGTGTTATAATATGTAAATATGTATATCAAACAATTTTTTAATTTTTTTGCAAAAGTTATGTTGGTCCAATATATCTTGAATTGCACATGTTATCATTACAATCATTATGTAGAGGTGTCAAATAGATCGTATTTAATTTTTGGTTTTACATCACTTTTAGCTCCACAGTACGCAAAAAATCTAACTTTAAATTGATTGGCACATCCGCAGTTTAAAGAATTATAAGTTGAAATCTGTCTCTGTTAAATAGAGATCATCACTACAATTTTTATTTTTTTTTTTAAAGAGAAGCAACACTCAAGAAATTCTTCCTATTAATTAATGTGTTGTTTTCTTTGGAAAGGGGATAGTGGAGAGATGAAAGGTGGTGAAAGATGAAGGGTTTTAATTGCGCGAGTAGATAAGTCTTAGAACAGTTGTTGCTCGCCACCTGATGTAGAGTTGTCGAATTTATTGAAGCTTTTTGTTTCATAGCCCTGATTAATTATTTTACTTCGGTGGAGTTAAGTGCTATGGCAACACCGAAGGTGGGCGCAGCGATACATATAAGTGATAGAAAACTCTTACATATTATTTTTCTGAATTGATGTTGTCGTCACCGGGAATCGAACCCGGGACCATCTGTGTTACAGTCCAACGCGCTAACCATTACACCACAACGCCCACAAATGCTAAAAAAGTTATACCTAAAAGAGTTGAAAAACTTTTTAAAGTTACTAGTAAAATTAGGGCAGTTTGAATTGAGTAGCGGACATTAACAGTATAAATATTAAAATTTAGGATATTCGCCTGGTCAAACGCCTCACAAATGTTATAAAGGGTGTATTTTATAGAGGTATAGAAATTTGAAAAGGAATAAAACAAAGAAGGATTTTTTTAATTGACATGAAATTTAGTTCTGGTATTATAATTTAAATATGACTTCTGGCATATGACCGCCACGGCTGGCTCGGACGTAATCTAATCTGGAGGTCCAATTTTCAATGACTTTTTACAACTTTTGTGGCCATACATTGGCAATTACACGACGAATGTTGCTCTCCAAGTGGTCAATCGTTTCGGGCTTATCGGCGTAGACTAGCGACTTCACATATCCCCACAAAAAATAGTCCAGCGGCGTTAAATCGCACGTTATTGGAGGACAATTCACGGGTCCGAAATGTGAAACTATGCGCTTACCATACGTTTCCTTTTATAAATCAGTTGTGGCACGAGGTGAGTGACATGTTGCACCGTCTGGTTGAAACCACAGCTCCTGCACATCATGCTTGTTGAAGTGATAAACGAAAAAGTCAGTAATCATGGCTCTATAGCGGTCACCATTGAATGATAGACTGATTGGGGTCTTCCTCTACACTATGCTCTACAGCAATAACTTCTTCTGTACGCACTGTACAACGTCTGTGTGGATGTATATTATCATTTAGAGTAAACGTGATGCGAAAACGTTCCATAGTTAATCGAATTAATTGCTCTGATAGACGATTATGTTGACCGTAAAATGGACTGAGTGCGCGATACGTATTTCGAATAGAACCATGATTTTTAAAATAAATTTGCACAATTTGGAAGCGTTGTTCAGGCGTTAGTCTAATCAAGTTGAATTTCCAAGCAAAACTAAACATAAATCACTTGACAGCTAACAAAATGGCAGCCAATTAAAAAAGTGTTGCCAACTTAAAGTTCTATACCTGTATAAAAAACACCCTTTATATTGTTCTTAAAATGGTGTAAATCCTGAATTACGTTTCCGTAGATTTTCCCATATCCATTTTTATATATTTACTTTTAAAAGTCACACTTTTTTGTATATAAATCAAGTGACTTAGTTTGAGGTTATGTAACTTTTTTTAGGCAATGAGCTACTGTCCAAAAACTTATTTCAGTGGACATTTACAAGTCTACTTTATGAAACCATTGTTCATTTAAAACGGTATTTTCATTACATTAAGCAGAGGCACTCTGAACATGCATGCATATTTTGTGTTACCAGATGGTAAATACAGGGTGTTATGGGTTAATGAAAATATTTGTTAAACAAAAGAATCGCCCCATAGGCCCATAGTTATGTGTATAGGTTTTTAAGAAGAAGTATTTGCAAAATAAGTCATCATGTTTTTAATATGGCCAATGAAAATGATGATAAGGATAATGATAAAAACATGAAAATGTGTATAAAGTTATGTACATGTGCTATAGTATAAATCCTGTTTGATAAGGATGCGATAATATCTATGTTTCCATATATGAGGGTGTATTGATTTTAACTTTACACTTTTGAATTTAAAAAAAAATCTTAAAAATGTAAGTCCAAAATAGCTTACTCAAGTGAAAAACAAAAAACAAGTAGTAACTTTTACATACAATAAGCATGCACAAGCATGATAATTTATGTAAATGTAAATATAGATTTTTCATTGGCACCTTTAAGAAGTTTTCAAGAAGTTTTTTGTTGTTCACCTCCCACCAGTTTTTATATCGTTAAGAATGTGGTTCATATATAAGTTGTTGTTGGTGTTGTTGTTGGTGTTGTTGTTGGTGTTGTTGCCACTTTGTTAAGAAATGTGTGTAGAAATTTGTATGTAGAGAGGCGGCTTAAGGGTGTTGTTTATTACAGGATTTTTGGCATATTTTAACACTTTTTTTTCTGTGCTATTGACTTAAGATAAATAAATCTTATTTTAATGGCAGTTTTTGTCATAGACTTATTTTGATTTTATTATTTTTGTTTTTCTTCGTGTCGTTTCAGAATCACCCATGCAAATGTTTTATAAGGATAAAGGTGTATTTTTAACTGGTGGTACTGGATTTTTTGGTAAAAGTAAGTATGAATAACCACCCGGGTAAAAATTTTAATTTTGAGTCTAATATAATTATATCACATTTGATAAGTTCACATATATAAAAACACATACAAATTGATCCGAAAAATCTGTCATCTATATGTATCTAGTTAAATCCAATTGGATATGATTTGATAGAACATTATCTGAAATTTGTCGATCCGGGACATTAAATTGTATCTAACTGGATATACATATATCTGATTTTAAATAATTTTAGGCGATAGTAGGTATGCTTTTTGTGACATGAAGTTATGCTTAAAAGTATTTAAGTTAAAAATTTATAGTTAAAGAAATCAACATTTTTTAAGATCTATTTTTAAGGTTAAAAATTATCAAGAAAAAATGTAGTGGTTAGTGTTGTCTTAAAAAATATCCTGCCCGGCTAAATATGTTGATATGGAGTCGAATAAAATTATATGTGATTTGATAAGTTCCCATATATAAGCACATACAAATTGATCCGAAAAATGGGTCATCTACATGTATCTAATTATATAAAACTAGATATAATGTTATGCAATTTTATCCAAAATTTATCCATATCCATGACATTAAATTATATCTTATTATATATAAATATATCTGATTTTATAAAATTGTAGCCGATATTAGAGATACTTTTTGTAACTGGAAGTTATGCCTAAAGTATTTAAGTTTAAAATTTCTAGACATCAAAAATTTAGAAGACAAAAATTATTTATTTCAATGAAACATCGAAATGAATAAAAATTATCAAGAACAAATTTAGTTTTTCCAGAATATAACGAGTCCGCCAAATAACTTTTTTTTTTTTTGAAAATGCTATAAAAAAAAACTACTGAATATTTCTCAAATTTCTTTTTTTATTTGAAAGTACAATCCTTCCGGTTAATAATGGAAAATAATTTCATTCAAATGGCTGCCTCGGCTGGCCATGCAGTAGCCTACACGATCGTCCAGTTTTGAAGCACATTATCGATTGTGTGCAGCTGTATTTCACCAATGGCTTCACGAATATTGTCCTTTAAGCGTCAATTGTTTCTGGCTTGTTGGCGTAACACTTATCTTTGACAAAACCCCACAAATAATAGTCCAACGGTGTCAAATCGCAGCTCCAAGGTGGCCAAGCGACATCAGCTCTGCGGCTGATAATGCGATCTTCAAAAACAGGGCGCAAAACATCGTGTGTAGCTTCGGCTGTGTGGCACGTAGCGCCGCCCTGTTGAAACCAAATGTTGCCAATATCCTCCTCTTCAATTTTTGTGAACAAAAATTCGTTCAACATGGCCCGATAATGATCGCCATTGATTGTCTGCAACATTACCATGATTTTCAAAGTAATGTCGCAATATTTCCCAGCGTTGTTAAAGCGTATACACAACCATATTCGTTCAGCGGAAGGATAAAACTAATTATCTGTCAAATCAGACATGAGCTAAGTGTTACCATTCACGAAATAAGCACTAGTTGAAAAAAAAAACGTTAGATGGCGGACCCTTTATAATTAAGTTGTATTGTCTTAAAATGTACATATTTTTTTATTTGAAATTATATAAAATAAATCACTTACAAATGACTTCGTTAGAAAATTAATATGGTTATATGTGAAGGCATATGTAATAAAGTATTAACTTGTATATGACTTAATTTGATATTGAACCTTACCAACATATGTATGGGAATATATAAAATGCTATATATAAGAATAAGGAAAATATTTTCAGTATGGCGTCATATATAGTTTCATAAGACTTAACATGGGACCATATATAATCAAATCTATCACAATATATATTGGGATTATAATATGGTTTATATATGGAATAAAAATGGGCGACATATAATAATTTCAAGTACCATATAAAATATTCTTTCAATATTGTAAAAATTTTCTGATCTATTTGTATATAATACCATAATGGACTTCATTAAATGTCAGATATGACTTAGTCATATTATATATGAATAGATATAACTATTTTTACCCGGACAAGTAAAGAAGTTTTTATATATTCAGATACAACTTTATACAATTAAATGTTTCAGTATAAATATTTATATAGTCACATAAACATTTATGTCATAGCATAACAATTTGTATCTAATTGTATAAAGCTTTGTGTTGTTTCAAAAATTTGTATATGTGGGTATATATATTAAGCAATATATTATTTTATATTGTCCTGTATATAATTGTAATTAACATACCTGATTATATATATTACTATATATACAATATAGAGTTATATATGGGCTCGTATATAATTCAACATAAATGTTTATGTAATTATATATAACTGCATGTGAAAGAACAATACAAATATTTCTTTCATAATTTTTGATAAAGCTATATATTGTTCCATACAAAATTATATAGAAATGTATAAGGACCCATGCTTTGAATAGTTTTTAATATTCTCAGATGTGATTATATATGGTCCACATTCAATTATATGTGGTGCCATATCAAGTTTATTTTCAAAGTGATTTTAGATATAATTATATAATATCCAGAGTTAACATATCGTAGTTAACTTAAAAAATTAGATTTTTGTTTACAAGAACTACTTTAGCTCCCTCTGGCACACACTTGCGCAAAAATTATTCGATATGTACTTTAAGAGAAAATTCACAAAATCTACATTGATCTACTTGGCTCCCATAAATCGAACAATTTATAGTAAAAAAAATCGGAGAAATGTAAATTTTTCTACAAAACAGAAATATATCATGTGATTAAACTCTTCAGAGTTAAATTGTTGAAATAGAGCCTCGTACACTGAAAAATCCATGCATAACAATGCGAAAACATTTCACTATTTGTGACATCTCTAGTTGTAACACAAACAAGGCAGAATTAAAAATAGTCGTTTCATATTACATGAAATCGTTTCTAAAATTTTATGAAATTTTATGTAATTTGATACAATTGTTGATAAAAACTAGGTGCTGTTTTTATCTACTCTTATCCAATAACATTAAATTATATCTAAATCAATGCAATTATATATAATACCCAAAAATTTGTATGGGAACGAAATTCGAATTAATTTGCACCTAAAATACATCAAATTGTACAAATTTATGTCTAATCGCATCGAACTCGATCTATTTCGATACGACTGCAGCGAATGCAAGTTGATGTATTATAGATAAAATTTTATTCGAATTTCGCTCCCATGCAAATTTTTGGGTATTACATATAATTGTATTGAACTATGTAAAATTCAATGTTATTGGATAAGAGTTGATAAAAACAGCACCTAGTTTTTTATTTTTCGGATCAAATTTGATACCTTCGCATATCTAATTCATATTACCCCATATCAATATCGCCCCATATCATTTTTTTTTACTTGGGTATATATTAACGTATAATTAAGAACCATTAAAAAATCTTTAAGAGAAATTGAATTTTTGGCAGGTAGACTTTGAAAATGTGTTACGTATACAAATTGTATACTTAATTTACACCATAATTGAAAAAAATGGCAAACTGTCGGCGGCGCACATTGGTTCAAGTTCATTGAACGAGCGGCTAAAAATAGAAGAAGTTGTCGAAGGACAATGAAACTTGGCACATAGGCATTTTTTGTTTGAATCAAGAAAAAAATGGAAAAATCAAAATGATCCGCCCACTTTTACGCCCACCTCCCGTACTAAGTAAAAATTAAATTTTGACCTACGGCATTGTTTTTTGGCACATAGCATTTTTAAACACTCAGAATCATTTGTGTGAAATTTGAAAAATATCCGCCCACTTTTACGCCCACTTCCCATACAACTTGTATTGAAAAAGTGGCATAACTCCCTTGATTTTTAATGCATCAATTCAATTTTCACAAAAAGTAATTATTATAATTGTAGAATGGGCTCCTGAAAATATATACCTGATCCGCCCACTTTTACGCCCACCTCCCATAGAAAAAACATGAATAAATAAATTAAGCATAGTCTTTTAATAATTTTTTAACATCATTATCGTACTCCAATTTTTTGATTTGCAGCTTTGAGCGAAATCTATTTATAAATGGGTCTGAAGACAATAAAAGGTTATGCATTACATCTTCATTAGTGGATACACGTCCAATTCTTCGCGAATGATGTAATCTATAGGCTCTATAATCTTTATTCCTCGCTTCCTGAGCTTCTTCGGACAGCATACCTGATACAAACAATCAATTAAAATGTAAAAAATGAAAATTAAATCATTGAATAAGGGCCTTTAAATAGAGACATACCTATTGGCAGAATAGCTTCTGCTATAATTTTGCTACCATGCACCAGAATCTTATGCACAGTTACAGGCATGTAGTACCAGCCATAGAGATCAACAAACAACTTGGCAGTATCCATGCAATATATATGAAATTTGCTAGTGTCGACTGCTGCATTACAATTTATTGCGGCCAAAATAATTTTAAATCTATGTATTAACTCTTCTTTTATTCCAATTACGTCTGCAGTTTTGGCTGGATTTTCGAAAAACCTTCTTGCCGTATTGCCATCGTTTGTTGTGCCCATACCTTGCTTCACCGCGTCCACATTTATGCCCAGTGTCAACTTTAATCTCTTCTGAATTTCAGCTTTATTTGCCGCCATTTCAATTTTTGTGTAACTATCTGTTCTCCATTTTTTTAAACTTAGACGGTAAGAAATGTGCAGAATGCACTCCATAAATTTGATTCGCGCATGCAAGGGAGAAATACCAAACGCAACTGCTTCTTCCGAACATTTCCTCAAAATCACCGCATCTAAATTATTCATTTCTGTGGGCTTTGCTCCACATATGAAGCAAACCGCCATAGATGAACTTCCAGAAATCGTAGTAGCTACTTTACCATCAATCATTGTTAATTTAACACAGTAAGATAACACAGCACCTAATAGTCTATCGCTTGATCTTCTATTGTTGTTATCAAACAGTATCAGTAAACAATAACACCGGTCGACAAAAAAATATTTTTTTCTTGTCTTTCTTTTGCTTTAGCTTTCTTTGCTTTTGCTGTTTAACGTTTATATGAAAATTTTCGAGATTTTACGTTCAGCAGTAGGAATCACTTAGTTCAAAAAGCAAACTTTGGTAAAAATAAATATTTTTCCCTTTATAAGTAACATAAAAGAAACCAAAATTTGTCATTTAGAAGTCAGACGCAAAAATCGTGTCGACCGGTGTAATTCAAATTCAATTGCAGCTTATGCTTTTTTCAACAATTAAATATATAAAAATTAACACAATTGACTAGTATGTATATTACATTATGTAATAATTTTAAACAGTAAAGAATTATGGCAACAACAACAAGCATGAACGAAAATTCACGTTTTCTTACTTTATCACTTTATAGTTTTTACTGTTTCTTTTGGAAAGGAGCAGGTATGAGCAGCTGAATTTTTTTTTAGCTTTTAGCTGAGACTTCAAGCTGTAATTTGACGTCTTTCGTTAAACAGCGCTCCACAGCGCTAAAAAGATGCAGTCCACTGAAGTTGATGAACATTGAAATTTTGATGTTGTTTATATTTTGTTCTACGAAATTTTTTATGTGGCACTTTTTCCAACTTTTTTTAATGCAAATCTCATCTATGACAATTGCCATTTACGAAAATATACAATAAAGTCAAATGATAAGTTTACTGTGATTGTACCAAAAGATTGAATATACAGTAAATTTGCATGCCATTTTAAACAAGCGAACATATATGAACTTGGAGCGTGTCTGTCCAAAGAAATACTAAATATATCAGCCTAATATTACGGAATCATAATATTCAACTATCTGACAACAAAATACCAAAAAATTATCCAAATCGGCGAACATGAAAAAAATGAATTTCGGCCACTCTTGAACCAATGTGCGGCGGCGGCTCGAGTCAAAAACGTCCTCAAAATACGGCCAGCGGCGGCTTGGCAACAACAAGTGTTGGCGGCGGCTGAAGGTTAGATTAAATAATAATTTTGTATGTTACATCAGGTCTGAAATCAAAATTTTTTCAAACACATGCAAAGAAGAAAGGTACACAGAAAAAATTATGGGCCAAAAATATCTAATTAATCGATTGTTTGAATATCAATGGCAATTTAAACAATTTTTTTAATTGATTCAGTTAAAAAATTTATTGAATTTTCTAATATATCCTTACAGTGTTGACAACAAAATTTTTAAAAATTTGGCAAACTATTTTTTTTTTATTTTATTTAGATTTAATAATCAAACAAAGGTTTAATTATATCAATATATTATTTAATTTGTAAATAAAAAGAAAAAAAAAATCGCAAATGATTAACTTTTAATAAGTTGAATAGTTTACCGATTTTAAATACACGCGAAATCGTAGTTATTTCACTAGAGTTTGCAACACTGTTTTTGTTGAGATATTCGTGTACGCACGAAAACTTAATTTAGTTTCGTGTTTTATCTGTGGTAGTAAAAGTGCACATGTGGATTTAAATAAACCTTATCGAAAAAGGACAATTAAACTATTATTTTTGTAAATAATTTAATTTTCAATAAGTATAAGTGTCATTAAACTATCATTTTAAAGTTGTGTGTGATTTTTTTAAGAAAGCAATTCAATTACAAGAAAAAGTTCAAGACAACACAAGCAAAACAAAAATGTTGTCTTTACTTTTATTTGTTTTCTTATAATACATTTTTATATTAAAAAGCTTTAATTTTATTATAAATAAAATGTCAATTTAATTTACAAACCTACATTTCTTTTTTTATTTAATGGGGGGCATATAACAAAAATAAAAAACTAGGGGTTTCAATTAAAACTTCCATTGTTTTCTTCTCAAGTTTCAATTAAAGTTTTAATCAATTTAACTAAACTTTTTAATTGAGCTTGTAAAGAAAAACAATAACTCTTTTAATTGATATTATTATTATTTTAATTGAAAGAGTTTTAATAAACTGTCTGTAAATTTTTTTAGTTAATACTATCATTTGAGTGGTAGGTGCAAAATCAATTAAAATATTAATTGATTCAATTCAAATTTTTAATTGAAACCCGTTTTTAGTTTTTTCTGTGTATTATGGAAAAAAACGAGTTTTCAAAAAAATTTCGCTTATACCATTATTCGAGCGAGGCATTCGAGTTGAAAAATATAGCATAAATATATTGGTTGAATTTACAAATATTAGTTTTATTTGAGCTAAATTTGAGTTAATTGAAAGTAACAAAATAATCTGCTGAAATCAGCAAAAAAAAAAAAAAATTAACTAAATATTAGTACACAACATGAAAAATCATTTAAGAATGTTAAAACTTTAAAGTATTTTTTTTAGTTTTTTTTAATGCGAATTAAATCTGCCCTTCTGAAATCAGTGAATGGTAACACTTAGCTCATGTCTGATTTGACAGATAATTAGTTTTATCCTTCCGCTGAACGAATATGGTTGTGTATACGCTTGAACAACGCTGGGAAATATTGCGACATTACTTTGAAAATCATGGTAATGTTGCAGAATGTGCGTCCTGTTTTTAAAGATCGCATTTTTCATTTTCAAAAAAAAAAAGTTGTTTGGCGGAGCCTTTATTTAAATTCAAACATCTCCGCTAGGGGTATGTATAAAGTGACAATATATACAAATACGAAGGTGAATATTTTATATATTAAAGGATTAAGTGAATTGTAAGTGTAATAAATCCGGTCTTGTTGTAATTAAAAATATTTATACATGTAAATTTATTATTTACCAGAAACCCTCTCACGTTTGTTAATTATATACGTTCATACTATTTTTTTTTATAAAATTCCGGCTAATATGGTCATCATCTAAAATTATCGTAACTTAACGTAACTATCAAATAAAAAAAGAAATTTGAGAAAATATTCTGTAGTTATTTGTTTTTATTGCATTTTCAAAAAAAAAAGTTATTTGGCGGACCCTTTACTAAATTTAAGGTAAATAAAACAAAAATTTTATTAATATTACAGTTTTTGTTTGCTGTTTTTAGTGTACACATATTTAGTAAAAGTTTTTAAATTTGCTATTTTCAATTAACTGAAATTCAACTCGAATATGACTAAATTTTTGTAAAGTTAACAGATTTATTGTTGCTGCACTTATTTTATTAATATTTATCAAAAAAAAAAAAAACAGCTAATTTTAGCAGTTTTTTCTGCAACGTCATTTTTAACTAAGTTTTGTGCTATTTTTTTAGAGAAAAATACTACAAATTTGATATAATTTTTATTAAAAACTAGCTGACCCGACAAACGTTGTTTTGCCTTCAAATTTTATTTTCATTGAAAGTCTGGTTCCGTTACAAAGTCGTGGTGAATTGATATTTTGAAGAAGAATGATAGTTGGACTGCACCGACAAACCAAATTTTGTTCAAATACCTTCAAAAGGAGCAGAAATAATGAATTTTTGATATTCACACAATTTATATGATAATTACTAATGTTTAGAAAAGTAACCACATCTCGACCAAACGAAAATATTTTTAAACCATATTTTTTTTAAAAACCATCCTCATTGCATGTTTTACAAAACGTATTCAGCCATTTTTTATTTTATGCAGCCGTTCTCGAGTTATGGAGTGACAATCAAAATGTACACTTCTTTTTATATATATACCCAGGTGAAAAAGTTCATATATGATCATATATTGCCATATATGGTTTCATGTATGAGCATATATGGTTCCATATATGAGCATATATGAACATATATGTCATGCATGGGAGCATATATGGCAATATGAAAAGTTCATATATTAGTTCATATATGCCATATATCTCCATATATGAATTCATATATTATTCCATATACAGTTAATATGTTTTAATTTTTGATCAAATATGACCATATATGAGGATGATTTGTTTTTATTTTTAACCCTTACTCTGCCGGTCTACGAATTCTTAACAAAAATATATAAATTAATGTTTTATTAATTTATAAATACGATTGCAGAGAATGAGTTATTAGGAAAAACGCACCCCCTTTCCGGGGGGAGGGGTTCAAAGTTGAAATTTTGATTTGCGATTTTATACAAAAGTTCTGAAAAAACAGGAAAAAATTAAAAAAATACCAAATGTTAAACTGACTCGTAATGGGTTAATGAATGGGGATGTATTACTTTTTGAAAATACATTTAAAACACCTTTCCGATTATGCCTAAATGATGCCAATCCAAAACTTTTGTATAAAACCGCAAAACAAAACTTTAAATTTGAACTCCTCACTCCCGAATAAGGTCCACCAAAAGATTTTACCATTGGCAGATTCAGCGTGGAAAAGTTTCATTAATTTTAGAAACATGCGGCTAAACTTTATTTAAGCCAAAGTTTTTGATCTCAGTATTAAAAATCTGGTTATACCAGATGAATTAATTGGATTAATTTATTTTGTTATATTTTGTATATAAAAAATAAAATATTTTCCTACATTCTCATTTTTAGTTGTGTTTCAGAATAATTGGAAAACTAAACAGAAATATTTAAATTTTAAGATACAAATAAAAATGGTGTAGAATATTCTTATATTGAAGTATATTTAAGTTTTTAAAAAAATTCCTGTATTCGGTAACATGTATATAGAATTATAATAGCTGTACTTTTTAATAAACAGAATATTTAAAAAAAAAAAAATAAAAAAGCTTTTTTATATACGAGAATATAGAAAAAGTAATAATATATGACAATATATATATGAACATTCATATATGGGCATATATGAGCATATATGTCCATATACCCTCAAATTTCGGATCCGAACATATATGGATTCATATATGAACTCATATATGAATCCATATATGACAATATATGAACTTTTTCACCTGGGTAGACAAAAATTGTGTTTTTTCGACCTTTAATTGTGTAATGAAAATGAAAATTTTTCAATTTCGAGGCCATACTCTATATTTCTTTATTAGAATATTGTCCGAACAAATAATGTATAGAGTTTTCGTTTTAAAATTTCCTTATTGACCACTTTCAGGAAGGTGTTGATAGATCTATTTCGGTAATTTTCTAGGTTCCCATTATCAGAACACGTTTTAAAAGAAGTGACAATACCATACAAAACATCAAACATTCATATAAAATAATATTCTAAATTCGCCTCGAATTTTTATTTCACCTAAATTTTTTATCACCTCAAATATAGTTTTTCACCATACAATTTCTTTTTTTACATCCATAAAAGTTTTTTCACCTCTAATAAAGTTTTTTTTTCATATTTTTTTTTGTATTTCATTTGTAATCTTTAAAAATTAAAAGATATTTAATGCATGTACTTGTTCTTGTACTTGTACTTGTACTTGTAATTTTTTTTTTTTTTTTGTTAATTTTTAGTTACAATCGAAAAACTTTTAAGAGTTACCGATGTGGGTCAAATATATTTACTTATCCGCACTAAAAAAGGCAAAGATGTACAAGCCCGCCTGGATGATTTATTCAATGATCCGGTAAATATTTTTTCCCATCTTCAAAATGTTTGAATCAAATTTTTCTTTTCTCTCTCTCTCTCTCCAGGTCTTTGAAAAGCTAAAACAATGTAATCCTAAATATCGTGATAAAATTACAGTAATTAGCGGTGATGTTTCCCTAACCAATTTGGGTATATCTCCCGATGAACGTGAATTACTAAAGGATCAAGTTAATATTGTTATACACGGAGCTGCTACTGTACGTTTTGATGAGAAACTTAAAATGGCTATAGCCATTAATGTTAGTGGTACCAAGGAAATTTTGAAATTGGCTAAAGAAATTGTACATCTTAAAGCTTTAGTACATGTTTCGACAGCTTTTGCTCATTGTAATCGTCGTTATATACAGGAACAATTTTATAATTCTTCGCTATCGGGTGATAATGCTTGTAAGTTAGGTGAATGTCTGGATGAACAGACAATGAATCTATTAACGCCCACAATTATAAAAGATTATCCAAATACGTATACATTTACAAAAGTGTTAGCCGAAGATATTGTACAAAATTATGCTGGAAATTTACCAGTGACCATATTTCGTCCTGGTATAGGTAAGCACATAAAGCGGAAATCCTCGTCGCCAATAGCGGATGTTTTAATTATCTTTCTTGTTTTGTTTTTCTATTCCCTCTCCCACCTTAGTCATTACCACTTATAGAGAACCCATAACCGGTTGGATTGATAATATGTATGGTCCTTGTGGCATTATAGTTGGCGTTGGTTCTGGTGTTTTACGTGTCTTTAGTGGCAATGTTGATAATAATGCTCATTTGGTGCCAGTGGATTTGTGTGTCAATGCCTTGTTGACAAGTGCCTGGGATATAGCCAGAAATACGTAGGTGTTTCACTTATTTTATGTACATTGTATTTTTATCAAAGTCATGTGAAAACTATTTCAATATATATTTTTGTTTTTTTTTTTTTTGTTATTTGTTATTTGTTGCCTACAGCTATGATAGCCCACCCATTTATAATTATGTACCGGATGCCAACAATATGTCAACCTGGCGTCAATATATTGAATTTGGTACGGAATATGGCAGAAATTTACCTTTACGTAAATCGATTTGGTATCCGCGTTTTACAATTGTACCCACAAAATTTCAATTTCATATATTGGCATTTTTCTATCATACATTACCCGCCCTCTTTATGGATATGTTAATGTTGGTGATTGGAAAAAAACCCAGGTAAACTAAATGTTAGAAAATGTGATGTCAAAAATATGTATGTTCACACTGTTAGGCAAATAATTGTTGTGACCGATTAAAATATTGAACTAAAGTTTTCGAAATAATTTCAAGATTCTGAATTTTTTAACAGGATTATTAAAGTTTTATTTTTTATAAAGAATTTAAAAAACAAAAATTTCAAAACAAAGTTTTGGCATAATAACTCTAAAAAATAAATCGTTTTAAAAAACCACAAAACATTTTTTCCAAAAAATAAAAATCAATTGACGATTTTTCAGCTTCAAATACAGTAACATCAAAATTGTTAATATACATATACCACAAATTCTGTAACATAAAAAAAAAATTCGGGAAAAAAATCACGCATAAAATTCGCGGGATAACGGGTTTAAATGTATTTCTGAAAATGTGTGTTTTACAGTCAGTGGCACAAAATCAATTTTGACCAAATATTTTTCCTAATCAAGGAATTTGCCACCAAATGACCTCGATTTGTTGTGCATATTTTTGCATATTTTGTTATAAATTCATATTTTAATGCATATTTTGGCATTTTTTGTTACACATTTTGCATATTTTCAAGTTAATTGCATATATTGTAAAAATTAAATTTAAGATTCAATTAGAAACTAACAAAATATAGCATTTGTAATCCTTAAAATATCATCTAGTTGTCATTTGTTAGACATTTATATTGGATTTCATTTTTAAACCAAAGTTCTCGAGTAGTAAATGGATTTATAAAATTCTAACAATTTTATATGCATATTTTATTGAATTTTGCTGTATATTTTTGGATTTTAAGTGCATATTTTTTGGTTTTTAGTACATCTTTAAGTGCATATTTTAAGCTTATATTTGCGATTTTTAGTGCATAATAGTCGCTGCCCTGCAAATTTACTTAAATACATTAACTTTTTTTAAAAGTACTAAAAAGAACAATTTTTATTGGAGTAATAGTAATTTATTTAAAAGTGTTCTAGAAATGTGTTATTTTGTTTTAAGGGAACAATAAAAAAAATACGATTTTTAAAAGATTTCTAAAAAGTTGTATTTTTTAGAGGGTATTATTGTTTTTTATAAGTAGTACAAATCCCGTTTTGGGGAAAAGTATTTAAAAAATTTACTTAATTTATTTAACTTGGAAGGATTTTTTTAAAAGGAAATTGAAAAAAGATGCTAAAAATAAATCTTTAGAAAAAGTAGTAATTTTTTTTTATATATTAAATTTGAAAAATAATTTTTCGAAGTCTTACATAAGAAAGTAGCAACTAAAAAGTAACTTTAAAAAAAGACTAAACATTTTTTTTTAAAGTATTGTCTATTCGTAAGGTTTAACTGACCTTTAATTAATTTTTAGTGCAAAGTACTGGGTATTTTTGTAATGTTTGAGTCTTTAACAATTTCTAAGTACTAAAAATTTGAATTTGTTTTAAATAATACTAAAGAAAGGATCTAATAGTTCTCAAAAAGGAAATGTTAAAAAAAGTACTACAAAATCCCTTTTGAAAAAAGTAACCCTAAAAGGGATGTTTTCTAGAAAAAAATTCCTAAAAACTATCTGTTTCTAAGAATAACAAAAAAACTAAAAAGTTTAACAAAATAGTACTAAAAACATGTTAAAAAGTATAATGTATATTCTTAGTTAAGGTTTAATTGGCCTTAAATTGTTTTCAGATAATACAGAGTGGGCCAAAAGTTAAAATGGGGTTTAAAAGTTTAATAACTTTTTCGTTAATTAATTTTTTTTTTATTTTTTTTTTCTCAGATTATATAATATACAAAATGGAAATTTTTTTTACACTAATTATGAAAAATAATGTCTCTTAAATGACCACCGTTTTCAGCTTCGAACTGATGGGCTCGTTTTAGAGCATTTTCCATAACATCTTTCAAAATTTGTGGCTGTAGCGTTCGAATTTCTGCAACAATGTTTGCCTTGAGTTCAAGGATTGTCTCTAACTTGTTCACATACACTCGCTCCTTCAAATAACCCCAAATAAAATAGTCGGGTGCTGTCAAATCTGGAGATCGCGCTGGCCAAATAATTTCCGAATTTCTGGAAATTATTCCCTCTCCAAAAATTTGACTTAGAAGTGCCATTGTGTCTCGGGCAGTGTATGCAGTGGTTCCGTCCTGCTGAAACCACATACTAGGTCTGTTTTCAAGAGCAGGACGTAAAAAATTTTCTATCATAAACCGATACCGCTCTCCATTTACGGTTACAGCACTTCCATCTTCATTCTCGAAGAAGTAAGGCCCAATAATATTTTCAGATGTGATCCCATACCATACTGTACACCTAATGGGGTGCAATTGGCGTTGATGGACGGCTCTTTGATTTTCAGAACCCTATAACCTACAGTTCTGCTTATTAACAAAGCCATTCAAATGAAAATGAGCTTCATCACTCATAATCAAATTTTCAATAAAGTTGATTTCATTTCTGGCCAACTGTTGAAATTTAACTGCAAAATTTAGACGTTGCTGATGATCTGCGGGTTTTAATTCTTACACCATTTGCACCTTATATGGGCGTAACTGTAAATCTTTTTTTTTTTAGACGTTGCCGATGATCTGCGTGTTTTAATTCTTGCACAAATTGCACCTTATATGGGTGTAACTGTTTAAAAATTTAAACCCCGTGGTAACTTTTGGCCCACCCTGTGTTTAAATGCCATTTTTATGTACTAAAAAGTAAATTTTTTTAAAAAAGTAGTAGAAATTGAAGTACCTGCTTGTATCTTAAACGGAAATTCAAATGGTACTTAAAAACCTCTGTTTGAGAAAAGTAGAAAAGAGTATTTGAAAATAAACTTTTTACATTAAAAAATTTTCGTAAAAACTGAAAAAAGATTTATATTGAGTTTTAAAGTGGCCACTACGACCTGTCTTGATTAATGCTAAATACTACTAAATCTATTAGTTTGAGCACAAACAATACTTTGACCAACACTTATAAGAATACAATTTCTTATCGAATAAGATGCATATAAGTGATTCAAAACATATAAGTGATTCAAAACCACGTGCTTGATTACTAATAAGACAAGAATGCAGCAAAATTGATTATTAATAGGTTTTTTGTTAAAGTTCTGCCTATTATGGAGGCTCTAACTTTTCTAAAACTTCGGGTTCTGATGAGATCTTTAGTCAGATCGAAATACTAGTATCAACCTAGCTAATATGTTTGATTTGCTTTATTTTTGTAAATATACGGAGGTTGAAAGCTCGTTATAAATTGAAAACTCATACATATTATTTTTCTAAATTGATGTTGTCGTCACCGGGAATCGAACCCGGGACCATCTGTATAACAGTCCAACGCGCTAACCATTACACCACAACAAACTCTTTTAAAAATTACACAAGGTACAACTAATATTGTACTAACACGATTTTGTTTGCAAAGCATGTATTTTGCCGATACCACCCTCAAAATTATTTTCTAATTTAGTTTTTTTTACCAATACAGTAAAACTCGCTTAAGACGAACTCGGTTAAGACGAACCCTTGGTTAATACGAACTAATTTAAAAGTCCCGGCGTTTTGGAAGCAATTTTCATATAAAATACATCTTTTAATACGAACTCGGTTATTACGAACCCTCGGTTATAACGAACTGTTTTAAACTCGTTTTCATACAAATTACCATGTTTCGTACACTCTTTATCCGTGTAATGGGATAGACCTAATATGAATTTCATATCCGTGGATGACTTTCTAGATATAGATGCTAATGTTTTGACGTCACATACTTTATCAGGTGAAGAAATATTGGAAATTGTTATTCCTCCCGATGTTGAAAATTTGTCAAGTGATATATTCGATATATATACAAAATCGTGTGCCGAAGAAGCTGACAATCATATTTTGGTAATAGCAAAACTTATAACGAATGAAATCGTTAATTCAGGCATTCAGAAAAAAATTACAGATTTTTTTTTTTTTAATGAAGATTTTTAATTGTGAATGCATGAAATGCTAATTTTTTTTTTATTTATGTAAAAATCTTGTTTTTGTTTTAATAAATACATATTTTTTATCGTTTAAAAAAACCCGCTTAATACGATCCTCGCTTAAGACGAACTCATTTTTTTTGGTCCCTTGGAGTTCGTCTTAACCGGGTTTTACTGTATTACAACCAATTTGAAGCATTTTTTTTTTTAATTTGTTATATTTCACACATTGAAATATAATACTAAAACCGAGCTGTATTGCTGCTTTTTAAATGTGATTTATTATACATAATTCTCAAAATTAATATAATTTAAGCTATTTTAAAAGTACCAAATTTTATGAATTACCAACGTTATGCCAACGTTGGTCAGTTCGCTCAAACTAACGATTGGCCACTTATATCAATCGGGTAACAGGACAATACTGCCAATAATGGTTATCCTACGTTCTGCCAACGCATAACCGGCAGTTGCCTACGCTTTGCCAACACTGTGTCGATTGTATTTTTCTGCCTGGGTACCTACATTACTGTACGTTATGGTGACCATCATACTGATTTTCAAGCGTGCTGATAAAGTAATCGTGTACTAATTTAAGAAAATTATGTTACTTTAATGAAGAACTCAAGTTTTAATTCATCTTCAATAAAGTTCTCAGCACTTGCGAGCAGTTTGAAGTTTAAATTTTCGGTTCCAGATTTGAAATAATCGGCGCCGAATCCTTTAAACACAATTGATTAAAGTTAAATAAATTCAAATTTTGAAAATTATGGCCGTTGTATTGGATCCAACTTTTTCAATTGTTAAAGCCTGATTCCAAATTCGTGACCAGAATTGAATATTTTTGAGATCCCTTTTCCTCATAATCTAGTTTAAGCCAATAATTCAGGTTTGTTGGCCCCTGTTTAAAATACTTTTAGAGAAGTGTCCATAAAAAATATTGTTTCTCTTGAAAGTGTTCTAACTAAAACTTTGTATTGATGCCAGTTTCGTTCGAAATATAATCTGAAAACTTTTTTTTTTTCTTATCAGTGTGAACATGCCTCATAAAAGTGTGAACAATAAATATTTACCCTATTGTATGTCTCTTGGCTTTATCCTGATATAAATTTTTATGCACCCTTTTTTCCTGCTCATTGTTTGCTTTTTTTTATATGTGTATGTGTGTGTTATTTTTTTTTCGTTTGTTTTTTTTAGAATGTTAAAAATTTATCGCAAAATCCACAAATTCTGTTCTTTGATGGAATATTTTTCAGCAAATGATTTCAAATTTGACAATGACAATGTACGAGCACTCTCCGGTAAATTGGAATCAACGGATAAACAATTGTTTGCATTTGATATGCGCAATCTAAACTGGACAGAATTGTTTCAATTGAGTTTGGTGGGTGTACGCCAGTATGTGGTTAAAGATGATCCGAGTACAATACCGGAATCAATGAAAAGGCATGAGCGGTATGTTTTATATTGATAAAGATGTTGATTATGATGATGTTGATGTTGATATATTTAAATTTTTTTGTTGTTTTCATAATTTTCTGTTTAAACAATATTTTTTTCTTTCTTCTTTTTCATTCACTTTTTCTCCCCTCCGCCCCGCAGCCTAAAGATTTTACATTATACAACATTGTTTGTGGTCTATACACTGGCGTTTGTGGTGCTATATCAATTGTGTAAATGTATATTTTTTTGAGATTTGACAATTATTAAGCTATTTAAAATATTTAGTAGTTTAAATTTTGTTTTTGTATATTAATATTTACCAAAGTTATTTATAGTTTTATAACAAAAAAAAAAAAATATTTAACATAAATATTAAATTTACGTGAATTTTTAATTATAAGTTTTTTTTTTTACATGTTTCGAAATTAAACGAGTTTTTTAATTTTTGGATTTATTTTTTAAATTATTAACTGGACATTTTTTTTTTAAATTTAATAATGTATTTAAATAATAATTTTGTTAAATCTTTCTTTTACATTGTCTGAACTGATAAGAAAAAGATTCAGAAAATTGGGAAATTTAATAACTTTTCAGCAAAAAACTTTGAGTGTGCCTAAAATTTCTAAATGATGTTGTTGTTGCACTACATTGTTTTTGCATATGCTTTTATATGATGTAGATAAAATGGATGAAATAGCTATACTATTTAAAGTAGGTTAGAATGGGGGATTTCGCCACTGGGGCACGTATGCCACCCCCGATTTTCGCTGTATTTAAAAAAGTTATTAAATTGTTCCTTTCCATGATTAGTGCAGTTATTGCTAATCTTTCATGCCACCGTATTCTACACTTGTACTTTACACATAACGTTTGCGGATTGAAATTGAAACAAAACGGAAAATGCTGTAGTTTTTTCTAACCCAAACTTAAAGTCAATTTCAATTCTTCAAATTTTGAGGCAGTTCGGAGGTATTTTGTTCATAGCTACACGCTGTGAAAAATTATGGTTGCAATATGATTGAGGCAACAAAACTATGTTTCCAACTGCCATAAATGCTCGTTTTAATTAAATTATTATTGTATAAATCATAATTCACCAACTATATGGTTGCTTTAATCAGGTTATATTAAAAACCTTTCTTTTTCGGTTATCTTATTATTCTCTTGTCTACGATCATAATATAGTATGTTTTATCATGTTGCTCTCTCGAACTACAGCCATATTATAGTTGCGCCAACTATAAGACGATCAGCCCCATTAGTCGATCTGCAACAACATTTTTGGAAAAAATTATTAAAAATTGTTAAACGTAATATTAAAACACATTAATGGCATGAAAAAATTCCTTAATTTATATTCCTTCAGATGCAACTACAAAATATTGACAGATGTAAAATTTGTTGTACCAAATTAATTTTGAACACTTGTGAAACAAAAGTCAATTATACCAAGTTTTACTTTTCAAATAATTAAAAACTAACGTTTATGGTTAGTCTCAAAAATGTGAGCACTACATTAATTTATAATGGTTTCACTAACAAACATTTCTCAAATAGTCCTTAGTTTAAGAAATAAAGGGGTGCTCCACATTACCCGCCTACTCCACATTACCCGCACTTACTCTAAACATTGCATAGCTACAAAATCATGATTTATGTAACTCCTTAATAATACAAATCTTCTTCGTCAGCGCAAAAACAATTTCATTAGTTAAATTATTTTACAATAAGTTTATTAGAATGTGTAAATTTTTAAATAAATAAATATACTTTTGTACTATTTAAAAAAGAGCAGTCATAATTTGTTCGACTGAATGCTGGGAGAATAATATAGCAATCATACTATAACAATTTAAAAACATTTCCATAAAAATAATGTGATAATATTCAGATCAATTGGGAACCTTACTACGGTAATTTAATTATTATATTATGATTAAAAAAAATATAAGAGTATGGTTGTCACAACCATAGTAACATGGTTGTCGCAATCCATAAATACAAAAATGTATGATGCTCTTCTAATATGATTGCCCCAACCATGTTATTTTAGTGCGTGTATTGAAAATTTCGATGTTGCGATTTTTCTGAGCTTCTTTTCAAAATTGTTGATTGGATTTTTGGATATTTGAATATTAATTTGGTCCAAATTTTTAATTTTATCATTAGTAAAGTTATCTCCCTCGAGACATCTAAAATTAAATATATAGAAATAGTGGCGTTTTTGACTAGTTTTGACAAAATTTGTAAATTAAATTTTCAGCCAGGATCTAATGAATAAGTCGTTCAAATGGCACTTTTTACCGGACCCAGGAATACTCTTTAGGATACTTTTTTGGTATTTCCTAAAAAAATAACTAAAATGACAATGAAAATTGTAGATATAGGGTTAAAATATTCTACGAAAAAATGCCTCTTAAATTCTGTTGGGGACATCCGAACTCAGAATTTAAATCAAAAGAACTATTACACTACGTTTTGAGTTTTATTCAATAAGTGTTGGCGAAAAAAAATTAAAACTTTAAACGGCCATAAAATTTGACAGACAGGACCCAATCAATTGGGGGTTTTACTATACTAACCTAATAAATTCATCTGACATAGGAATTATTCACCCCAAAAAAATGTGTTGTATAGTGTAATTTATATTTTAAACATACAAATTAAACTTAAGATGTGTAACATTTTAAATAAAAAGAATAAAAAAAAAAAAAAAAATTTTGGTTGAGTAACGACAGCGCGTTAAAACAGGGACCGTAAAAATTATTCATTTTTCATAAAAGTCAGATGATAAAAGTTATTATTTGATTTTTATTTTTTCGAGCAAAAATAAAAGTTATTTTATTTTTATTATAGACTAGGTTATAAGGATAAAAATGGTATACTTGAAACAGTTTTCCGACATTTACTTCTAATTGCTTTTTTTGTTTAAAAATTTGAAAATAACTGTTATTTTCGGTCCCTGCGTTAAAAACAAAAGTGGCAAATGCTCCCCTTCTACCCTACTCCATGTTTTGCTGATCCCTTTATTTTAAAAAGTAATAAAAAAGTTGTAAATATTTGAGACTATTCTTTATTATCCCATTAAATTTACTTTGTTGAAATTGAAAAAAAAAAAAAAAAAATAATTTAAAGTGCCAGTTAAAAAATAGATTCTTTTAACATAAAACTAAATTTTCAAAAAAAACAAATCCGAAACTTAAAAAACTCGGCTATTGTATTTTAATATATTTAGTTGTAGTTAAAATAAAAATAATTAAAGTTGTTTGTTTACTAATTTTTAAGTTATAATTTGTATATGGGTAAAGTCAAACTGATGTATTTTAAAATAAATTTGTAAAAACATTATCTTAAAGTCAAAAATTTTGTATGTTCTATCAACTAGTTTGGATGGAGGCAAAGAAAGGTAAGTTTAAGTGGGTTAAAAATTTGCAATTTGGTAAAAAAAAAAAAATTAAACGATAATTTTTTAAAAATGTTTATTTCATTTAAAAATATCGTACATACCAACACCTAAAATGCTAAAGGTCGTAACAACATTTTTTATTTTTTTTACATGACAAGCAAAAAACGTTGCAGAATTAAAGACATTTTAGAATTAAAGGACATATTTTCTTCTCTTGCTTAAACACGACTTTAGATTTATATTTGAAAGATTTTTTTATTTTGTGTTAACCCTTTACTGCATAGTAAATGGAAAATAAGTGAACACTTATTTCGGCGTTTTGCGATATTTTCACTTTTTATGATTTTGTTAGCAAAAAACCAAAACGTGTCTACATTTCGGATCACTCATTAGCTAAAATACAAAAACCAAAATATGTGTGTTATTATTTTTATTTCATATATAATTAGTTTGTTGAATAACTTTTAAAATTCTACTGCCTATAAATTGTAATTATTTAAAAATGATAAAAATTACTTTTTTTGTTTCTATTAGGCCGGGTCGATTTGTATGGAGGCAAAAAAATCACTCAACGTTCAAGGAAAATCGTATTCTAGGGGTCAAAATAAGAAACTTTGCCGAAGCAACCATACCTCTAAAACGAATTCTGATGTCCCGACTTTTGAACCGTAGATTCAAATTTTGAAAAATCGCACTTTGACCCATTTAGAGTGCCCCAATCGAATCCAACCCAATCGAATATAATTTATACATTTATCTGCTAGAGCGTCTTTCGGAGAAAAAATAGAGACCGTAATCTTGGAAAGACCCCTCCTACTTTCTGAAATATCTCTATCGCGAGATTTGTACATTTTGCAATAAAAACACGGCTAAAAAGGCCCTCTTTCAACTTATATTTTAACTCCTTAACGGTTACCTAGAATGATGATTTATGCATTAATCTCCTAGCGCGTCTCCCGAACAAGAAGAAGTAGCTCCCATAATCTGAAGAGATTCCTCCTACTTTCTGAAATATCAAAGTGGGCTTTTTCAAAATTTGACCCTACTGGTCAAAAGTCGGGACATTAGAATTCGTTTTAGAGGTATGGTTCCTTCAGCAAAGTTTCTTATTTTGATCCCTAGAATACGATTTGCTTTGAACGTTGAGCGATTTTTAAATCGACCCACCCTAGTGTCTATATTACTTATATCAGTCAAATTATTCGTTACATATAAGAATAACATGCAGTAAAGGGTTAATATTATTCGGGTTATGATTGTTACGCCTTTCTGTCTTGGTTTTTTGTGAAAAACAGAGACGTGACAACATTTAACATGAGAAATTTTGATTTTTTTTTGGGATATTAGTATTTTTCCAAACAAAAATCAACAAAAATCGACAAAAAAAATCGAAGACTACTTGCAAGGAAAGTACTCGAACGTTAACACTACGATTTGGATTAAACTTGGATATAAGATAAAGAAAAAACTTTAAACATCGACCTGTCTCTGCTTTTCGGCCATCTCGGCATTTGAATGGGTCAAAATCGGGTTCAAAAATGCAAACATGCAAATGCAGTATCGTGAGAGAATAATTTCTGAGGGCTTCTTGATGCAATTTTGGCTTCTTTAAATTTTTTGTGTTCAAAAATGTATGTATACTGCTTTGGCTGCTAAATTCACAATTTTGTTTCCATTTTAAATTTAAGCGGACATGTATTTTTTGTGCTTTTCAATATTCCTGCCATTTTAGTTTTAACAAGATTTTTCTGGAAACACCATTTTTGTACTTTTTTTAAAAAAGTTTCTGTGATAAACATAGACACTATGCATATCATACTTTATATTTTTAAATATACAATAACGCTGTGTATTTTTTTTTTTTTTTTTAATTTCGTTCATTTCAAATGTGCTCCCCATTAAAAAAATTAAAAAATGAGTTTTTTACATAATACTTTATTTTTTTTTTTATATGAAATGTACTAAATCAAGTTATGTAGTTTTTTATAAGCTTTTCGGTGATACCTAACATGATATACATTTAATGTACATAAGTGCATAAAAAGGGAAAATAAGTTATTTGAGTTATGCACTCAGGGAAATTCTGCTTTAAAAATGTGTATTAGTTTGGGTTGTAATACAGTTGTTTCATTTTTAATATAAATGTCAGTCATTTGTAGAACAAAAAATTTTGTTTTTAACTAACCTTTTATTTAGTTCATTTAAAAAAACAAACCACATCAACTGACTGTTTTATGATTTTACATTAATTTTTTACATTAATTTTTATTATTTAAATAAATAAATATTTAAATGTTTGTTTATTTTTTATTACAATTGTGGCTAATTTTTTGAACTTTAAAAAAACAAATGACAATATTAGATCAATTTACTGAGATGTAAGTCGTCCTTTCTTTAAATGAAATTTCATTTGTTTTTAACTACATTTGCAGTGGTCTTTACCTACATAGTACTCTAAGTGTTCATATCTATATTTAATAGACCTAGATCTTTGTTAAATATCAGCGCAATGGAAAAATAAACCATTTTTAGAAGCACATTTTAGTGTAAAAAAATACAGGAAACATTAAAATTTCTTACGGTCCAAGGTTCAATCGTTGCATTGCAGACCACTTTTCCCTTACTTGTACTTAAACTACTTTTGCAATATTTTTTCTCTTTGCCTAGTATATTTTTATCATATTAACGTTTCTTTAAATCGTCAAATGAATTATTAAAAAAATATTCTGAAATATGCAATGAATTCAATATTTCTAAATATATTTTCTTTAACCAAATTGCAACTTAAAAATATTTTAAAAATAATGATTTCTAAAACATTTTTATTATGTGATTTGGTATCAATAAAATATTTAAAATTATAATTTATATTTTAATTTATAATATCTCATTGATACCAAATCACAGAATAAAAATATTTTAAAATGTATTATTTTATCTTTTTTATTATATATTTGTGTAGTATATTTTTCTTGTTTTCATAAAAATATATCAGTATTTTCAATTACAGTTCGTTTTAAGTTTGTTGTACTGCATAAGTAACTTTGGTGCAAATGGTAAAGGGCTCTACTTCAATACAGCAGATCGTGACACAGATTCGTGTGTTCCATATTTTTTTATATTTAAAAAAAAAAAACATCCCCTAGAGTATGCAGCACATTTTTATTAAATAAAAATGTTAATATATATTTGAGAAAGGCCATCCATGAACTATTGAAAAAGAGCATTCCATGCTTTGTTTAAAATGCTATTAAAGAAGTTATATATTCAATTAATCCGCGCAAGGACACAACAATGTTAAAAACATTAATGATTCAACTAAGTTTGCACCAAATCCATATCAGTAGATGTGGTGTTTTTACTACTCCTTCATCAGCTCTTATTTTGTTGGGATATAATGATAATTTAATTTCATAGCGTAGGTGTCTGATCTTTTTACAATTTTCGTAAGCGTTCAGTTTTGACACGACTTTTCCCGAAGACCGTTAATAACCCCTATTATAAATATTTCAAATAACTGTCAACATAGGCAATATGTGTATATATAATATGGGTATCGACTACTTAAATATTGCGTGCGAAAAATTTTAATATCTTCTGAGTTCTAATAAAATAACAAACAATTAAGGACGCTTTCAACTCCATGTTTTATTGAAAGATATTTAAATGTTATTCCTGAAGATGAGCAGCGAAGCTGTTCGAAATATCGAAAAGATAATAAATATTTAAAAATAATACACTAAAAATTTGAATGTTTTTTTTAATTTATCAAAAAAAAACTTAAAACAACAGGTCAACTATAAATTTTAACAATTTCGTAAATTTTAAAGATGTTTTCATACAAAAATTGTCTATACTGATAGAAAAATGCGTCTTCATATTGATGATGCCCTAACATCAGAATTGTGACATTAATGTTATTACAAATGACATCAATGATGCAATAAGTGACATCAATTTAATGACGAACGTTATCATATAATTTTGTCATATTTTACGCGTCATCCGTGCTATGACTACAGTGACATCAATTCGATGCCACATTTTGTGCATTAATAACAGGAAAAGTATGAATAAAGAATAAAACTAAATAACGTTAAAATGTTTGTAAAGTGTGTTTTAGTAAAAATGTTAATGTTTTATTCCTTATTTTTTGTTTTTAGACGCATTTCTAAAACTTGCATAAGATACATCACATTGATGTACATTCGTTGTCAAAGCAAAAAGCACTTTATACAATATATAACATTCATATTGATGACATGTAATCATTATAAAGGGTGGTTAAATTTTAAGGGCCGATGTTGATTTTGAATAAAACACATATTATTTAGGAAATTATTGTCATTTCTTCTTATTATGATAATATTGGTATGGCTCAATTATGTATGGAACAAAATAACGGCCAAATGGCCGCCACGACCTCGGTGGCACACCTCCATCCGATGGTTCGAATTTTCGATGACGCTGAGGCATAATTGAGGTTCTATGCCGTTAATGTGCCGAATTATTTCATCCTTTAGCTCTTGAATTGTTGCTGGCTTATCTTTCAAATAACCCAAAAGAAAGAAGTCCAACGGTGTCAAATCACATTATATTGGCGGCCAATTGACATCGCCACCACGTGAGATAACATGGCCATTGAATTTGTCACGCAAAAGAGACATTGTTTCGTTAGCTGTTTGGCAAGTGGCACAATCCTGTTGAAACCACATATCGTCCACATCCATATCTTCCAACTCGGGCAATAAAAAGTTCGTTATCATCTCACGATAGCGAACACCATTCACAGCAACTGCATTGATGACATTTTGTTATTAAACGTATGTTATTTTGTCTTTGTATTGATAACATGTTGTCAATAAATAGATACCAATTAATCATTCCCCTGATGTTAGTGCGTCATTAAATTATTGAATTTTTCTCATTAAATTGATGCCAATTAATCATTTCTTTAATGTCAATGTATCATTGCATTGATGACAGTTGGTTATTAAATTGAGCACAATAAGTCCCTTTTTCGATGTAACTGAGTCATCGCAATGATGACATCTTTTTATTAAATTGACTCCGATTCGTCATTGATGTGATGCCGATGTGTCATCCCATTGATGACACAATTTAAGTTTTCGACCCTGATGACAATTTGGTTAAGTGATGTTAAGGCTGACATCACCGTGATGACAAGTGTCATGGGGTCAAAAACGAAGACACTTGTCATAGAACTGATGTCAAAATACATTAGGGTTATGACGGTTTTTCTATTAGTGTAATATTCGATTAAGCACCTTAAAAATACTTGTCTAATATTTTCCTATTCTTAACAACATATACAAGTTTCATTAAAATTTGCGGATTCACCACTTTGCAGTTTCCTGGTTAATTTTTTATACAAAATTTTGCATAATGCTAAATGTATGTTAGGACAACAGATATGCTAAAAAAAATATTTAAAATATCAAGATTTAACCGTTTACTAAGTTTTTCTCATATCCTGAAGGATTTACTTTATGGTCTGTATACCCTTATTTGTGTCTCCTCTTCATATATTACTTAGAAAATTCATTTTTTTTTTCTCCGATATAACACTCACAAGAACTTTTCATAAAAATCAACAGTTATTTAAAAATTTATTCGGTAAAGTTGTTTCAATAGAATATACAGTTAAATTACTAAAGAAATATATCTTTTTAACTTTCTGTCTGTTATTCAATAAACAAAAAAAAAACGGACTTTCGGTAATAGTTAAAAGATTCAATTAAAATTTTCTATTTAAAACAAAAAGTTGTTATATTATATTGAGTATTGAAATAAACGAAAACAATCTATTGTTTTTACCAATTTGGTCAATTAATTTTCCAACAGTTGAAAATAAACTAAAAAATACAATTGTTTTAAACGAAAAGTTAGTAGTCCTGTTTGTTTTTTACTGATTTTCAGTTAATTTAAAGTGTATATTCTGTAGTCTATACGAAAAAAATATTGTGTGTTTACTACTATTTTATTTTATTGAATTTTATTCTATAACTTATAAACTTTATATCAATTTCAAATAAAAAGGACTATTATAAAAAAGGATATGAAGCTCGTTTAAACAGAAAAAATATATAAATAGAAAAAGATCGAAGAAAACTTAACATTTTAACTATGATTTCATTTGATCTTTGAATGTTTTTAACAAATCCCAATTTTTAATTAATTATTTAAAGTTCTACAATTCATTTTAGCTTTGGCAAACACAACAACAAAAAAAAAAAATAAACTTAATGAATTTCATAAACTGCTTGAAAATACCAAAAAAAACAACCTCATAAAATATCTCTTCTTCTACCGCTACTAACTATAATACTATTAAAGTAAATAACTTTCTCAACCAGAATGATGGTACTGCACACACACACACACACACACACACACATACAAACTAATACACACATACAAACTAATGCATATAGAAAGAACACTATAAAACACTTGTAGTATCATCATATAAAAGTGGAATATAGAAAGTACTCCAACAATCTAAACTATAGTTGGTATATTGTAGATGCTACACAATTTTCAACTAAAATAGAGAGCTTTCCAAATGAAATTGCGAAAATTCTAAATGAAATTAAGATTTTTTATTTAAAATTAAGAAAATTTCATAAGAAATTTGGATTTTTTTATTTAAAGAGAGAAAGTTCCAAAATAAATTGAGAAAACTCCAAATAAAATTTGGATTTTTAATTTAAAATTCAGAAAATTCTAAATAAAATTGACTTTTTCTATACCAAATTAAGAAAATTCAAGATGAAATTGAGATTTTCCATTTGATTTTGAGAAAAGTCCATTTGAAACTGAAATCGACATTTTTCATTTGAAATTGACATTTTTCATTTCTTTTCATTTCATTTCATTCTAAATGAAATTGACATTTTCTATAACAAATTAAGAAAATTCAAGATGAAATTGAGATTTTCCATTTGATTTTGAGAAAAGTCCTTTATAAAGATTTGAAACCGAAATTGACATTTTTCATTTCAAATTGACAGTTTTTATTTCTTTTCATTTCATTCTAAATGAAATTGACAATTTCTATAACAAATTAAGAAAATTCAAGATGAAATTGAGATTTTCTATTTGATTTTGAGAAAAGTCCTTTATAAAGATTTGAAACCAAAATTGACATTTTTCATTTGATACTGGCATTTTTCATTTGAAATTGACATTTTTCATTTGAAATAGGGAAAATTTCAATTGAAATTGTGATTTCCCATATAAAAATGGAGAAATTAACTTTAAAATAAAGATTTTTTTAATCGAAAATTAGAAATTAAATTGAGAAAATTTTAAGTGAAACTGAGATTATTATATTTGAAATTGAGATCATTAGAAATGAAGTTAAATAAGGACAAATTTAAGAATTGCCATTTGAACTTAAGATTTTCCATTTGAAATTAAGGCGGTTTACTAGCTTTATAAATCAATAAAAACGAGAATATTTAAGGTATTAAAAAAAAATAAAAAATTTTGCGATTTAAAATCACAATATTAGATATTATTTTAAAAATTATAATTTAGAATTTGGACTACCATGTCAACCCTAGTAACCATTTCATTATAGACAGTTTTTTATAGGCAAAATCGAGTGCCATCGTAGTGCCCTGAGAAAAAAATCATCTGAGAAAAAAATTTTCAATTTTTTTTACACACGAATAAGTTCTTTAGTCCCTTACGTAGCAGGATTTTAAAATTTTTGATTTGCATTAAAATGGTACTAGGGTAAACTCAAAAATTAAAAAAAAACACACACAAAAAATAGATGTTTTTTATGTTTCAAAAAAAATTTAAGAATGTCTCTACGTTCTCTACAAAACAAAAAACCGATTGAAAATCGGTCCACCCGTTAAGGCTGTACAGTGGCAGTCGGTTTTCAATATCTTGTTTTGATAAAAAAGCTGGGATGTCAGGCAAACCGCTAAAATACAGTTGTCGATTCAAACTAATTATCGTTATCTTTAAATTATCCCGTCCTGTTGAAACCAAATGTTGCCAATATCCTCCTCTTCAATTTATGTGAACAAAAATTCGTTCAACATGGCCCGATAACGATCGCCATTGACTGACCATTGACATTCTGCAACATTACCATGATTTTCAAAGTAATGTCGCAATATTTCCCAGCGTTGTTCAAGCGTATACACAACCATATTCGTTCAGCGGAAGGATAAAACTAATTATCTGTCAAATCAGACATGAGCTAAATATCACGAAATAAGCACTAGTTGAAAAAAAAAACGTTAGATGGCGGACCCTTTATTTATAATTTTTTTCATATCCTTCATTCCAGCAAAGAACATGAGGATTTTTTTTAGGTTCTCCGATTTTTTTTATATTTTGTACATGAATACTCCATAGTCCCACTTGCACATAGCCTTTTTCAGATCTCAAAATTTGTAAAAACTCGCGATTTTATGCACGTTTTTAATTTTCATAAATTTGATAAAAATGCTAAAAGTCTTCACTTTGAAGTGCCATAACTTTTTAATTGTATATCGCATGTTCTTAATTTAAACGATATTTGGAATATGCACTTGTCTACTTTTTTAACTGGAGGTTTTTAAACAAAATTATTGTTAAAAAAGTGTATACGTAACGCAAATGCAGTTTTCTAATGCATTTTTCAAAACTTTCTCCTCCAACGATTTAAAAAAAAATACAGTTTATTAAAATATGGATATGTCTTACATAAATATAAAAATACAGATTTTATTGGACAAACATGTTTTCTATTTGTAATGATTTTTTTAAACAAAGTTTTTTTTAATGAAAATGAAAATTATTCAAGTTCGAGGCCATACTCTATATTTCTTCATTAGGATATTGTCCTAACAAATAATCTATAGAGTTTTTTGTTTTCAAATTTATTATTTGACCCTTTCAGGAATGTGTTGATAGATCTATTTCGGGAATTTTCTAGGTTCCCATCATCAGAACACGTTTTGAAAGCGGTAACAATCCCATGTCAAACATCAAACATTCATATGAACTAGTTTACTCACTACATGAGAACTAATATAAATATGAGTTTGAAGTTAAAGATTATAACCATTGATCAAAAAATAAATTGAAAACTTGTTTGATGCGTAAGGTCCACCTCTGGTGGATATTCAATACACGTTTTTTGTTTTTCTCTCCTTTTTATATTTTGTTTAGTTTGTAAACAAAGCAGGAGAAGGTTTTTTTTTTTATTCTAAAATATGGAAATATTTTTATACATTTTTGTATAAAACTTCACCTAGTTAAATTTTCGATATGATGTCCAAAAAGTTATTTTGGATTCAAAAATAAAAATATAACGTACTTAGATTATTTTTCGTACAACAACCCAGCCAAAACTTCTATTCCCAAATACTATTTAAAATATTCGTTACTCATATTTTTTTAATTGCCAATAAGTATACTAAGATCAAAGAATAAATTACAAGTTTTTTTTTAATTTTTCTGATTTTAGTTCTTTCAATATTTTTTAATAAATGAATATTTTTATAAATATTGGTCTTCAAACAAGGAACTAAATGAGTTCGTATTATAAATTTATCACACAAAACATAAAATACGAGAATGTATAAAAACATTTCCCTTTTATAGAATAAAAAAAATAATTTTTTTTTTTTTAAATCATTAAAAATAGAAGACATGTTTGTTCCATAAAAATCAGTATTTGTATATTTAGCTAATGTTCCATATTTTAGTAAACTGTATTTTTTTTTTTTAAATCGTAGGGGGAGAAAGTTTTGAAAAATGCATTAGAAAACTGCATTTGCATTAAGTATGCATTTTTTTAGCAATCATTTTGTTTAAAAAATCCAGTTATAAAGTAGACAAGTGCATCTTCCAAATATCGTTTAAATTAATAACATGCGATATACAATTAAAAAGTTATGGCACTTCAAAGTGAAGTGCTTTTAGCATTTTTTTGGTATTTATGAGAACTAAAAACGTGCATAAAATCACAAGTTTTACAAATTTGGAGATCTGAAAAAGGAAATGTACAAATGGGACCATAGAGTATTCATGTACAAAAAATAAACAAAATCAGAGTACTCGTGTTCAGATTATGATATGAATGATATATTTTTTTGAAAACATTTTGTTACTCGAAATCAAAAAAGCAAGTGACTGGTTTTGACATTTACGTTCGCACTGTTGACAACTCGTTCGAAATAGAGAAACCAAATTTTGTATGAAAACTGTAACGTTTTCATTCGACTTGTAGTTCAAGTCATCGTTCGCATAGAAATTTAGTCGAGAAACAGGCCATAAATTAATAATTTATAAAATTATTTTATTTTCAACAGAATACTTGTTGTTTTTTCCTGATAAAAATTTAAAAATTAAGTTTTTTGTTTGTAAAATCCGGTCTATGAAAAATTATAATTAAAAAAAAAAAATCGTAACCCCATAATTGCATATAAAGCGTCAAAGTTTGAATTTAAACTACGCATATCACTGTACAAAAACTTCAGAAAAAGCTTATTGAGGCTCCATTATATCTTTCTACCAAATTTCGTCGAAAAATTCCCACGGGATCGAAGAGTGGTATAAAATTGGTTAATTTTATGCGGAATTTTCTAAATTAAAAGTGGCGAATAACAATTTCATTTGGATCTTTCTTAATTTCAAATGCAGAATCACAATTTCATTTGGAATTTTCTCAGTCTCATTTGAAAAATCTTAATTTAAAGTGAAATTTTCTCAATTTCAGCTAGAAATGGTGTAGAGTAGTATTGCATAGTAGTTTCTAATGTTTTGTAAGTGTGGTTGTGTGTGATTTTTTTTAATAATTTCAAATCCCAAGTTTAACATTTTCCTGTTTACCACAATAGTACCAACAAAAAAAAAAAAAAAAGGAAAAAGTATCAAAACAAGCAACTAAATGAAATTGAAAGCGTAGAATGAAAAATCCTTGCACTTTATGGAAGGTATACGGGGAGTTATGAATACCTACACAGCACAAATATAGACATTTTAAATGAAGCCTTACTCATACATTCATAAAAATAGGCAAACAATACAAACACACACACACAAGCCAGTACAAAATAAAAACAATACCCTAATGTAACAAAGCTAAAAACCATAAAAATACAACAACATCAGCAGCAACAACAACAACAAAAAAATCAAATCTAATAACAACAACTTTCAGTGGAGGGCGAAAGTAACAAACAACATCGACGACCAAGAAATAAACGTAAAAACGGTTTGTCAATCACTGCATATTGTTGATTGAAGTAATTTAAGCGTCCCTAAAGCTATACTCAAGAATTATAACATCAAAATGCTCTCAATTAAAGTACTTGCGCATAACTGAGCGCCAATGTTTGTTAAAAAACATTTTGTTAGCAGGGATGAGATACAGCATAATGCTCATAATCAGCAAATGTACTTTTTTTATACCGTTTATACTTAAAAATCCATGGTTAAACACCGAAGTTATGATAAATGTGAAGCAGCACATTTTATAATAAATAAGAAAAATAGTACATCGCACAGTGGGGGATTTACAAAAGGAAAATATAAATAATTCGGCCATTACTTTCTGGGTAGCTCGATTGGAATGAAGTTTACCATAGTGATAAACAAGGTGTTAAGAAGCTTAAGTTTCCGAAATGGGCCCATCACACAGGCCCATCCGTAGCTGTGGCATATGGCCCAAAGTCAGGCACCCCACAAATGTAGAGGAGATTTCTATAATAAGCATATATTTTTTTAAGAATTTCCAAAAATGCGTATTTCGAGATACGGGCATTTGAAGTCAAAACCCTCAAAAATGACCTTTGACCCTTCCACGAAAATAATCAATAAAGAGTATATTTTAACCTAAAAAATAAGGCTAACATGATATATTTTAAAAAATATAGTAACTTTTGTAACAATACTTTGGTCAAATTTCGAAAACCGAAAGGGTTCGGAAACTGAAATTTATGTTATGTTTAAGTTATGGTGAGTTTTAACGAAATCGGAGATGGTAGATCCGAATGGTGATTGAGTTGACATGTTGTCAATCAACTTTTGTAAAATGTTCTTATTAGTGTCCGGCCGAACAGTTCGGCCAGAAAATTCATTTGGTCGGTATTCGATATTTTAAAGCATTATGCACAAATTTGTCGAATGAAAAAATTTTTATTGGGCTTATTAGATGCGATGTTGAGAGTCGAATTGTATACACAAAATCGAATTAAATCTGCTCTACAAACATGTTTCCAACACCAAAATTTATCCTCATTGCCTCTATATACAAAAAAAAAAACCGACCAAATACAGTTTTCTGGCCGAACTATTCGGTCGGACACTAGTTCTAATACACATTTCATCAGGGGACATTAAATTTATTTACGTTTACTTTAAAGAAAATTATCTATTAATTGCAAAAACCTACGTTTGTTCGAAAAAAAAAATACATTTTCAAAACTTTTGTTTATAAGCATATCATTTTTTTAATTTTATTGTAAATTTTTAAGGAAATTGGAAAATTATCGGGGTTTTTCACATGACTAGCCTTTATACCTAAGCATTATTTGTATATTACCAAACTTGCTTAAAAAATGGATTTAAAGAAATCAAAGAAATGGCGAATCGCGCAAAAATTGTGCTTGCTGGAAAAATTCGAACAGCAAATTTGAAATCTGGAGATTGAGGTATATACGACCTTTGTATGGGGAGGATATCCGTGTTATTTAAAAAAACTTACAATACAAGAATTTCGCCAAAATTTTGGCGAACTTTAAAATTTTGAAAAAAAAAGTAATTTGTACAGTGAATAGAAGCCATTGAATACAATGAAACTCTATAATTAACTAAATTTTTTTGAAAATGGACTCATACCACTTTCAAAATTAATGTTTCATATGTAAGTTAAATATTTATTTAGCTGTGAAATTTTTGTTAACTAAAGTATCGTATTCGAGAAAAAAATTCTTTAAATTTTTCATAAACTATCCGACCAAAATGTTCCCAAAAATGTTTAGAACATTTTCAAAACATGGATATTTGGATAAGGCGATCAGACGGGACTAATACAATTAAAACATTCTAAGATTATTATCCAGACATATGTGACTTTAATTTTTCAATCCGAGACATGCACTCAGAGGAATTATTGTTTAAATGAAATATTTTTGAAAATAAGAATGTTGGTACCTTATTGAAAAAATAACGCAAAATTTAAGATTTTTTGAAATTTTCAACTTCAAACAGGTTCCATTTTTTTTACCGATCAATATTTTGCATTCAGTTTTCCTTCATTGTATTAATAAACTTATTGTTTACATTGAAAATAACTTTCAAGCGACCGGCCTATTTTTGGGACAGGCAAAACTCCCGCCTAAGGTAAGGCCAAAATTAAAAAAAAAAAAAAATTTCAAAATAACTCAGAAAGTATATGATATAGACCATGCATGTAAGAATGCTGTTTGTTGATATTTGCTAGTAAAATAATGATATACCTTAGGGAAAAAAGGGGCCAGTTAAGAATTGTCACCTGTTTTGTGATACGTGAATAAAAAGACCGATTCATAAAATACCTATAGGTGAATAAGGATCTGTTTCTAAAGTTTACGTAGTAGTAACCGCTATAAAAGTCTATACCACGTGCTGGGCCCGAAAGTACCAGTTCTGTGGTAGTTGAAAACAGGATCGATTTCTAAAGTACCTATCACGTGATCGGTATAAAATTCTCTATCACGTGATGAGTCTGAACGTTTTACATGTCACATATGGCAATTGACCTCCTCCTAGGACAAGCCCATGTTATAGTGTGATAGGTCCATTTCCCACAGGGATGTTACAATATCAAAAATAGGATTTCATTTCTAACATTGCACAGTGGGATAAATCACAAAATTTGTGGAAATAATTCGGCCATTTGTTAACTTGTGGTCCGATTGCAATGAAATTTGGAACATGCATAAAAGACATAAAATGGAGTTTAAGTTTTGATTTGAACCTTCCACACCCTTTGGGGGCGGTAAAATGGCTGCCCAAAGTTGGGTACTTTTTTCATAAAAAATTTTGAGTGTTTGCCATTTTTTTGTTTCTCATCCGATTTTCATCATAAAACCCTGTTTACCTGTCCCAATTATGTAAGATGTGAATACGAGGACACATTAGAAGAAATATATGAATAAGGGCTAACATTTGAAGATTTTCTGTTTAGAAGTTATGAACATAACATACCAGTGTTTGGTATCGTTGAAAAGAAAATTACCTGTAGATTGCAATTTTTTTAAAAAAGGTTGAATTTAGCCATATTGGTAAAACAAAAACTTGGGTAATCCAAATATGAAGGTAAAAATTTCAGTTTTTGCTTAAATGAAAATTTTCACTATTCCATAAAATATTTATTAATGGACATAATCGAATGATTTTTTGGATTTAACTAGACTTTAAGGTCAACAAATCGGAACAAATGTCAGAATCTATGATTTTCTGAAAACAATCCCACAATTCCTAAAAATAAAAAAAAAAATTCCAAAAATGCGGGGATTGGAAATGACTTACACACTACATTAGGTATCTGTTGGGGTATCTAAAACCGGTTTCCACTACCCAATTGGAGGCGTGCACAAATTTTAACTGTGAGTTAAAGTTGATATTTACCTCAAAAATGTGGGGAAAAGTATTTACAAATCAAAATTTTTTTTACCACAACTCGCATTTATATAAAAAGACCTTCCAGAAAAGTATACATACTTTATATGCTCAGAAGAAAAATATTTGTCTGGAGCGATAAAAAGTTTGGTGCTTTTTGGGGAAAATATCGCCAAAATTTACTTTTTTTTTAATTTCTACTTTAAACTAATGTAATTTTTGACTGAAACAAGATATTGAACTAATTTTTTTTTATTCAATCAAGAATTTTATTGGCTAAATAACCGTTATTTTAAAACGAAAATTGGTCCCAATTTTCTCCCGATATTCGGAAAACTTTGGACCTGAGTCGGACAAAATTTGGAATTTCACGTTTTCAAATCGGAATATCTCGGAAACTATTGGAGGTAACCCACACATGAAAGTATGTTTTTTGTTCATCTTTACAAGAAGATTACTAATATGTTAATTTTTTGAAAATCGGATGAGAAACAAAAAAATGGCAAACACTCAAAATTTTTTATGAAAAAAGTACCCAACTTTGGGCAGCCATTTTGCCGCCCCCAAAGGGTCTGGAAGGTTCAAAATCAAACCTTAAACTCCATTTTATGTCTTTTATGCATGTTCCAAATATCATTGCAATCGGAAAACAAGTTAACAAATGGCCGAATTATTTCCACAAATTTTGGGATTTATCCCACTGTGCATTGGTTCCATTTAAATATTTTCTTATACACAAGGTGCATCACTTTGAGACCACATGCCGCAACTCTGGATGGGCCTGTCAGGCCCAACTCAAGAACTTAATCTCCTTAGCACATTGTTTATCACTAATCTAAATTTTTTTTGCAAGCGAACAACCCAGTAAGAAATTGCCGAATTATTTCCGATTTTTTTTTTTTTTTGAGAATGCCCCACTGTACATAGTGGCGTATGATTAATATTATATGCGCATTATTTGGTATTGCTCATAAGTGGTGGTTTATTTTCTTAAATTTAAAAATGGTTTTATATCCTTTATCCCACTGGGCAGTGAAATATTTATCAGTTTTTCATTCCGTTCGTAACTCATCAAACAAATTCTAAGATCCCATAAACTATATGACAAATTTCAAATATTTTCGACACTTTGATGCAAATTATTTAATTCTTTTTTAATGCATTATTATCCTTTTGTGTATGTGTTGTGTGACGATGTTTAAGCAAACTAAATTCATCCGCGTTAATAATTTATTTTAAATGGCGCAACAAATATTTCGGTTTCTAGTCTAAAGTAAATTAAAAATATTTAAATTAGAGATTTTGTTTGGAGTTAATTAAAATAACATCTTTTTATAGATCTTATTATATTTGTCACATTTAAAAATATATATTACACCACAAAAAATATAAAAATACACAGAACATTTTTTTTTGTCATATATAAGAACTTAAAAAGATAACCGCGATTATTTCGGAAAACTTGAATTTTTGCAGCCTTTATGATATTTTTGACGCATTTTAAACTTTAGTAACAAGCAAACTTCAATATCTTATTTGATGTACGTTTTGACTGAATATATAGAGCACAGCGTCAAATGTGTTTTTGGAAAAACTGTCGCTATGCTTGCTAGGAATGAAAAAAATTGAATTTGTTTGCAGTTTATCAATTAAGTCCGTCGTGAAGATTCACTCTACATATCTAGCTACGAGGGCGGATCAATAAGTCCGTGACTTTTCGAACTTTCCTCGTATTCATATGAAATGCAACACTGCTCCCATTAAGTACTACCTGTTAATAGACTACTGTCAAATTTTGAGCAAGTTCCGTCATTTACTTTGTGTTTAACGGCTGTTCAAAACATACAACCTCGTGGATTTTTTTAAAAATGGATAAAAGTGTATTTCGAGTGCACATTAAACATTATTTTATGCGAAAAAAAAACGCCAATCAATCCAAGGAAAATCTTGAAAAATACTACGGGGACTCTGCACAATAGATTTCAATGGTAAAAAAGTGGTTTACTGACTTTCGTTGTGGTCGTACAAGTACAAATGACGCTGAACGTTCTGGACGGCCAATTGTGGTCAATACACCCGAAAATGTCGAAAAAATTCACGATATGATGTTGGCCGATCGAAGAGTAAAAGTGCGTGAGATTGTTGATGCCATAGGCATTTCATATGGCAGTGTGGCTTAGATTTTAAATGATCAGTTGGGTTTAAGAAAGCTGCCTGCAAGATGGGTGCCGCGTTTGCCCACAATTGACCAGCAACTTAATCGTGTCCAATAAATTGATGGCAACTGTTTTCTGGGATGCACGCGGGATAATCCACATCGATTACATTAAAAAGGGAAAACAATAAACGGCGAATATTATCCCAACTTTTTGGACCGATTTAACGAGGATTTAAAAAAAAAACGACCAAAGAAATGCCTATTTTATGGACCTCGAAAAATACTATTTTTTGGAAGGGAACAAAAATTGTAGAAACGTTTTTTTTTAAGTCGTTAAAAATTTAACAAATATTGCCGGTACATTTTTAGTATAATTAGTTGTCAAAAAGTACCACCATACTAACACTAACAATTCTGAAATGTTTTTGCTAGGAATGAAAAAAATTGAATTTGTTTGCAGTTTATCAATTAAGTCCGTCGTGAAGATTCACTCTACATATCTAGCTACGAGGGCGGATCAATAAGTCCGTGACTTTTCGAACTTTCCTCGTATTCATATGAAATGCAACACTGCTCCCATTAAGTACTACCTGTTAATAGACTACTGTCAAATTTTGAGCAAGTTCCGTCATTTACTTTGTGTTTAACGGCTGTTCAAAACATACAACCTCGTGGATTTTTTTAAAAATGGATAAAAGTGTATTTCGAGTGCACATTAAACATTATTTTATGCGAAAAAAAAACGCCAATCAATCCAAGGAAAATCTTGAAAAATACTACGGGGACTCTGCACAATAGATTTCAATGGTAAAAAAGTGGTTTACTGACTTTCGTTGTGGTCGTACAAGTACAAATGACGCTGAACGTTCTGGACGGCCAATTGTGGTCAATACACCCGAAAATGTCGAAAAAATTCACGATATGATGTTGGCCGATCGAAGAGTAAAAGTGCGTGAGATTGTTGATGCCATAGGCATTTCATATGGCAGTGTGGCTTAGATTTTAAATGATCAGTTGGGTTTAAGAAAGCTGCCTGCAAGATGGGTGCCGCGTTTGCCCACAATTGACCAGCAACTTAATCGTGTCCAATAAATTGATGGCAACTGTTTTCTGGGATGCACGCGGGATAATCCACATCGATTACATTAAAAAGGGAAAACAATAAACGGCGAATATTATCCCAACTTTTTGGACCGATTTAACGAGGATTTAAAAAAAAAACGACCAAAGAAATGCCTATTTTATGGACCTCGAAAAATACTATTTTTTGGAAGGGAACAAAAATTGTAGAAACGTTCAACTAAGTGTATTGATCTAAAAGGAGATTATTTTAAAAAATTAATTTTTTTTTTTCAAACAAAACTGTGTTTCATTCAAACAGTCACAGACTTATTGAGCCGCCATCGTATGTTCTTAAGTCCTGTTTTTTACGCACAGAAAAATAAAGTGCCAATCGAATTGAAAACTGTATTTTGTTGGCAACAACTAATAAATTCGGATAGTACAACCATAATTAAATGTAATTTCTGAATATTTTAAGAGTTTCAATTAAAATTCGGTTGCATTAACCAATGTTTGTTGTTCAAAACCAATATTTAGTTATACCAATTAGTTTTAGTCGTAGTAACCGGATTTTAGGTAGCAAATGTCAAAAAATTGTGCTGTGTCTAAAAATGTAACAAAAAATTTCCCAACATTTTTTGAAAAGTTCATAAAATGTTTGAGTTAAAAATGTTATAATGCGTTTTTGACTCGGAGGCGTAGCACAATGGGATACATCACACAATTTTTGGAACTAATTCGTCCATTTCTTACATAGCAGGCCGATTGGACTAAAAAGTAGAACAGACATAAGTGACGTAATATCGAGCTTAAATTTTCATTTTAAACCTTCCAGACCCCGCGGGCGGCAAAATGACCACCCAAATTAGGGAACTTTTTGCATATTAAATTGAGAGTGTTCGCCATTTTTTTTGTTTTTTGTCCGATTTTGAAGGCAAATATTAATGTTAACCCACTGTTAAAAACTGCGCACTTCTCCAATTATATAGCGGAAGCAGTTGTAGATACTCCAACATATACCTAATTTATTGGGTAATCCCCGCTTTAAATGTAGACATGGCAGCAAAAAACGTAAAAAATACCATTTTTCGAAATTTTTATTTTTATTTTTAGTTTTGGGAAATGTGGAATTGCTTACAGTAAATCATAAATTCGGACATAAATTATTTTTTAAGTCCAAAAAACCATTGGATCAATTCTATTAATAAATATTTTATTGAACAGTGAAAATTTACATTTTAACAAAAACTGAAATTTTTACCTTCCTATTAGGATTTCCCAAGACAGAAAGTCTTCAAAATTACACCTTCAACTTTGAGCAGCGACTAAATTTAATGAAATTTGAAAGACGTTTATCTGAAAGTTGTGTCGAAAATTCTTGAAACCTCCCGTAGTGTTTATTTTAGTTTCTCTCACACACACAAGCAAAATATATAACTTTGCTGTTAGCCAGTCAGTATGCAGAAGCAACATTTGCTGAGATGGTGGAGTGAGCAAACCAAGTAGATTATTTTTATTTCAAAATCTATTTTAAGACATACCACCTAATACATGGCAAGGTGTCACAAATGTGTCAATTAACACTCTCCTAATAATTAAAAGGGGTTTTTAATTAAGTCGTTAAAAATTTACAAATATTGCCGGTACATTTTTAGTATAATTAGTTGTCAAAAAGTACCACCATACTAACACTAACAATTCTAAATGTTTTTGTAACATAAATATTACACCATAAAATAACCATAGAATTCCAACATATGAAAGTAGTTTTTGTTTTAACATGTTCATGCATGCCGTTATTATAGAAAAAAAAAAACAAGATACATTTTGATACATAGAGACAGGGTCGTAAAAACTTTGAATAAACAAAAAAATAATACACTTAACCACACGCACACACACACACATACACAAATCTAGACACACTCCTATAAAACATGACTATACACTAAAAAAGGATCCCAAATAAAAAATATACCAAAAGAAAAAAACAATTTACATGTAACACAAACGGCGTAAATGGGTAGAAATCTCTTAAATTAGATTTTCAAGCATAAAATGCACCTTTGGGAAAAATGCATATTTAGTACAACACATATACACAAACACAAACACCAACAAAATAAACATTGAAATGAAAATAACAAAAATAAACCGAAGCGCCAAAAAAACAACAACATCTTCATTAGGATGTCCCATTAAATAGTTTGTTAATTTGTTTAATTTCAAATAGTTTCAACTAGAAAGAACCGATATTTGTTTTTGGAAAACCTGAGCCCATTTTTGGAAAAAGTGTATTCAGGCACGTAGCTAGGGGGGGGGGGGCAAGGGGGCCAGAGTCCCTATTATTTTTAATAAAAATTATATCGAACTTGCATAAAAGACAAAGTATGGTCTTGTTTACACTTCCCCTGTACAGTTTGTTTTTAACAAATGTGCATATCAAAGGAAAAGAAACAAAAACGTGTATTGATTATTTACCAAAGGTAGACATACACACAAAAAACAAGTTTTTAATTTATTTTTTGATCAATGTTGATAATCTTTAACTTCGAGCTCATATATATATATATAAGTTCTCATATAGTGAGTAATCTAGTTTATATGAATGCTTGATGTTTTTTATTTATTTTTATTTTATTTATTTTTTATTTATGGATTTCAAGCCCTTGGCGCCTAATTAATCCAGATTAATAAGTATGGCAGTTACAAAAGAAAATAATTTAACTTAAAACTATAAAATTCATTTTGTATATTCATTTGCTGATCTTAGTATAATTAAAATCATCATAAAAATTACAAATTATTTTCGTTTAATAATATATATATGAATAAAAAAAATTATTACAACAGTATACACAGCCCCCTTGCACAAATACTGAAAATAAAGCTACAATATAATCTCGAAAGTGGCAGTTAATGTAGCAGCTTTCTACAAATTTTTTAATAAAATCTTTTGAAAATTAGAAATAGATCCAGTGAATTTGCGACCCTCATAAGGTATTACTGAGTTCTATATTCTAGTTACTCTGACAACAAATGATTTATTTATAATAAGATAGAGTTACCAAAATTGAATCTTTCAAGAAGATATGGAGGATTTCCATTTTTAATGATTTTATAAAATTGAACAATTATTCTTAAATAAAAAAAATTTTTAAAATCACAGCCAAGAAAGTCAATAACATAGGGAGTCATATGCCTCCATTCCCGATATCGAAGTCCAAAAACATAACGTACTACCCTATTAAAACATAGTTTCATTTTCGAAATATTGTCTTCTGACATACCCGAATATATTTCTAAGCCATACAAAAATATAGGAAGACAAAGTGCTGTAGCAACTTTACATTTAACATTGTCTGGTAAATACAGACCTGTGTTATATAGACGCCTCATAACGAAATTTATTTTTGCTATAGCTATGTTATCTTGACAGTCAAACTTCAGATTACTGTCAATATACACTCCCAAAGTTTTATAATAAGAAACAAACTGTATCGATTCCCTGCCTAAAACTATGTTTGGAGTTATCATACTTTGTGGAAACCACATACATCGTGTTTTAGAAGGGTTTAAACTTAGAAAATTGGATTCTGACTATTCCATAATATGAAGCAAATCATTATTAACATTGGTTTCCTAATACGAAAGACCAAATCCCTTATCATCAACTAGCAACTGAATATCATCTGCATATGTATAACATTTACAAAATTTAACGTGCTGGTACAAGTCGTTTATATAAACCAGGAGTGCCCAAAAGTTCCTTATGGAAGAGCAAACACCAATACATTTAAAGAAAAACTAATTTTTATTCAATATTTTTTGTTGTAAAACCCAATACATACAAAGAAAAAAGAAAAAAATATTTCAATGTTTACCAGCAAAGCATACGAAAGTGTTGTTGCTTTGCGCTTGCGTGTATAAAGTGAAGAACGACAAAAAAACTAATAAGACAAAGTTGTTTGTGTATTTCGTATTGCTAGTGCTGAGCGCTCTATATGTGTATTAAAACACACAGCCTATAGCTAAGTGTTTTTACAAAAACAATTGAGTACCAAGCGCATAGGCCGTGGGCACCCCTGATATAAACCATAAAAAGAAGGGGCCCCAAAATTGACCCTTGGGGCACCCCTCTGAAAGTTTTTAATGATGCAGAAATTCTCTCGTTACTTTGAACATATTGATACCTATCATTAAGGAAAGAAAACATTAAACGACAAGCCGAAGAATCGAAGTACAATTGGTTAAATAGTTTACTACAAAGTAAGTCATGACTCAGAGAGTCGAAAGCTTTGCTATAATCCAAAAATATAAGCACTAAATTTAACTTCATATCTAAATTACCCCTTAGTTGTTCAACTACATCTAATACTAACCCAGTAGTATTGTAATTTTTTCTAAATCCTGATTGGTATGGGTTTAAATAATTTCTTGAATCTAGATGTTCCTGCATTTGATCTCTGAGTAAAACTTCGAGAATCTTAGAACTCGCATTTAAAACGCTTATTGGCCGATAATCAGAAATAAGGCGAGCAGACTTTATTTTTGGTATTGGAGTAACTCTTCCAATCTTCCACTTGTTTGGAAAGTAGGAAGAGGTTATAATATTGTTAAGTATAAAAAGCAATGGTGTGGAAATACCTTGGAATGGGATTGTTACCTCTTTCAAAACGTGTTCTCATGATGTGAACCTAGAAAATTCCCGAAATAGATCTATCAACACCTTCCTCAAAGGGTCAAAGAATAAATTTGAAAACATAAACTCTATAGATTATTTGTTAGGACAATATCCTAATAAAGAAATATAGAGTATGGCCTCGAACTTGAATAATTCTCATTTTCATTGCACAATTAAAGGTCGAAAAAAACATAACTTTTATTTTGAATAAAAATTATATCAAATTTGTTATTGATAATTTTAATATACAAATATTTATTTTTGAATTGAATCAAAAATAAATATTTGTTCAGTATAATATGGCTCAAATTTCCAAATTTCATTAGAAAACATCGCCTGCAAATGTTCGGCTATCATGGTTAGAGTTGATTTTCGACAAACAAACAATAAATAAATCAATTTCATAAGAGATTTCGATATCTTTACCTTAAAATATGATCAAAAAACTGCTTGAGACAATGCAAACTAAAAATTAAATATGTCTACACAGAAAAAACTACAATTGAGTTTCAATTAAACAGTTTTGTTGATTCAGCTAAAAGTTTAATTGAATTCGGTCCTATTGAGGAAATTGTAATAAAAGTTAATATAATTTGTATCTATTTAATGGATATTATTTTCAATCAGAGTATTATTCATATCTATTAAAAATTTAATTGAATATTTTTTTTTATTTCAAACACATTTTAGTAAATAATATTTAAAAAAATAAAAAATCGCCAAAAATTGAAAAACATTGCTTAAATTAAAAACAAATCGCAAAAATTTCAAAATTTAAAAAAATCACCAAAATTGTAAAAAATCGTCAAAATTTAAAAAAATCGAAAACATTTGAAAAAGCCGATAAATTTAAAAAAAATTTCCAAAATTAAAAAAAAAACAAGCTACAAAATTGCAGAACTTTAAAAAAATTGCCAAAATTAAAACTCCAAAATTCGAAAAAATCTCTAAAATTAAAACAGAATTGCTAAATTGACAATAAAATCCTCAAAAATGAAAAAAAACGCGAATTTTTCATTTTCATCGATTTCTTAATTTTGGCATTTGTTTCTGGAAATTTTGTTTATACCAAATTTATTTTTAATTAAACAGTTAATTACATATTATTAAACATATAATTGAAAGTGAGTCTGAAAAAGAACAAGAGTTTAATTCAAATTTTGTTGACAATAATTTATTCTGTGTATTTTGACATAATCTTTGACATAATCGACCCAAACTTAAATAAATTTAAGCCTCAAACTTTGAGCGATATGCATCATATGCTAACGTGGTACAATTTTTTTTAGACTAAATGTAAACCAATTTCGATCGGCGCTCCTTGAAATGCGACGTGTTTTAACGATGTTGTTTTTTTTTTAAATTTCAAAGGGTTTTTATTTAAAAAATTGATTAAAGAAAACTGTAATTATTGACGAAAAAGTTAAAAATTTAGGATAAACTTACAAGAAAGCTGGAAAAGCATCTGAAATCGTCCAAAATATAAATCAAAGTGAATTGGAAATTCATAATTTAGTTTAAATAAAACCTGGTCGATGTCACGCATATTTTTTTTTAATTTTCCAATTGCATATTTTTTCTTTATCATTATTTCTTTTAGACTGCAATGACACTAGTGAGCTTAAACGCTTCCTTGAAAAATTTATGATTTTGTTAACACAAGCCATGGATTATAGTTCCGATAGGCTCCCTCCGATCTTAAAAAGAGTCGGATATATGAAAAAGGAGAAAAGGGTAGTGAATATTTTTTTTTTTTCACCAATATTTAAAATAATTCAAATAAGTAGCAGCCTGGGTCCACGACATACTGTCAGAATGGCTTTCAAAATGTGTGTTTTCTCGAGTATTTTAACGCTGATTTTAAATAAGTCTTAATTTCCTAAACTTTAAACATATTTTCATACAAAGATCCGTTTAGTTTCACCGCCCTTTTAAACCACAAAACATTAGATTGGGCCGCTGAAAAATACATTTATCATATTATTATGCTCCTGTATCACCTATTCGAATTTTAATAAGTTTAAAGGGCACCTATCCGAAAAGTTTTCTTGTAAGTGTCAGGCAACTTATATAGGGTATTTGCCTTTTAATTTGTATGCAAAATCTGAAAGATTTGAGTTCACGAATGAAAAATAGGTAGTTTTTTGGACGCTCAGGTAAAAATAGTTATATCTACCCAACCAGAAAAATACTAACGGCAAAGCATTGGCCCAGTGCTTTCAACGGTGGTAGGAGCGTTGGCAGAGCGTTGGATATCTGAAGATTTAAGTGCTTTGCCAACCCCAAAATGATAACACCGGGCAGGGCTTGGCCGTTCCTTTTTTAAAACGTTGGCAAAGCACTGGCAATGAGCGCTTTGCCAGTACTAATATCATAATTTGAAAACGTTGGCAAAGCATTGGTAGAACAACCAATTAAGTGCTTTTTTAATAATATAATAAATGCTTTGCCAACCCCAAAATGATAACACCGGGCAGGGCTTGGCCGTTTCTTTTTTAAAACGTTGGCAAAGCACTGACAATAAGCGCTTTGTCAGTACCAAAACCAAAAACGACCAATAAAGTTCTACTTAGTAATTCACTTTAGTAAAGAGTTGTATTATTTCTTAGTGAATGATTTTGGTAATCTGAATAGAAATAACAATAGGCTTGCTTCAGCTAAGTTAATTACAAAATAGATGAATATTTTTTTTATCAAATTATTTTTGTGATAAGTTAGCACGATTTTTTACTAAAATTTTACTAAAGAAAGAAATTTGAATATAAATTTCTTAAGTAAAATTTTAGTACAAAAACTATACTTTGTGCTGACTATAATAGAAGACCTCAATATTCTTAACTTCAAATCATAAATTGCAATTTAGTTTTGAATTGTTGTGAACAAGGGATGTGCCACTGTTTTTATTAAGTTAACGGTTGTAAATTTTGTAAATAAGTACTGGCATGCGCTTTTTGGCAATGTTGGGAAAGCGTTCTAAGTCAGTACTGTGCCAGTGCTTTTTTATTTTTATGGTTGTGAATTTTGTAAATCAAGTACTGGCAAAGCACCTTTTACAAACGTTGGCAGATCATTCTAAGCCAGAGCTGTGCCAGTGCTTTAATTATTTTTACTGTTGTAAATTTTGTTAATTAAGCACTGGCAAAGCACTTTTTACTAACGTTGGCAGAACGTTGTAAATCAGTGCTTTGCCAGCACTTTATTTGTTGGATCATTGACAAATAGTGCTCTGCCAGTGCTTTATTTTTCAGACCATTGGCAATTTCTGGCTGGGTAGTCATATATAATCTTAAGTCATATCTGACTTTGAATGAAGTCACATTACTAATATCATTGTATACAAATACATCTGACAATTTTTATTGAGAGATTTTTTTATATGGTACTTGATATTATTATATGTCTCCAAATCTTACACCATATATAACTACATAAGCCATATAATAATAATCGAAATATATGTAGTGATCGATATGATTATATACGGTCCCATGCTAAGTCTTATTAATCTTTATGTGAAGCAATACTGAAATATTTGCCTTACAATTTTATATAGCATAGCATATATAATACCATACTTTTATAACGAAATTTGATTTATTTTATATAATTTCAAATAAAAAAAGTGTACATTTTTTAAGATAATACCACTTAATTATATACTTTTGAAACACTCAACATGTTCTTGATAATTTTTAATCATTTCGTTTGGTGTTTAAAATTGTTGATTTCTAGAAATTTTAATTTTGTACTTAAATACTTTTCGCATAACTTCAAGTTACTTAAAGCATACCTACTATCGACTAAAGTTTTATAAAATCATGTCCCGGATATGAACAAATCTCGGATAAAATTGTATCAAATGATATCTTATTTAATATAATTCTATACATGAAGATGACCCATTTTTCGGATTATTTGAAATGTGCTTATCAAATGAGATATAATTTCATCAAACGCCATATTCAAATTTTTACCCGGGCGGTTATAAATCTTTAGTTTCCCGAGTTAAAACGTTTGCACAAAAGAATACATTATTTTATATACACTTATAAGTTTTTATCTGCCAGTGTATTTAACCGGACATACATACAAGACCAAATAAAGTACGCATTTAACATTGTCGTAAATTTTGTTAAATAGTGGCTTTAATAAAAGAGCTAGACTTATCATGGTTTTTATTAAAACACTTGATAAGATGCCTGGATTCTTATTTTGGCAGAAAAAATATGAATAATTGACATATATAATTTTTAAGACAGCAAAACAAATTTATTCAAGCTTTCTTGCAAGACAAAAAAAAGTACGCACTTAATAATATATATTAAAATCTAAAAAATTAATATTTAATTGATCCTCTCTTTGCTTTGATGACTTCTTGGAGATGTCTTGGCATACCTTCCACCAGGTTTCTTAAATATTGATCCTCAATATCATCCCACGTTTTCTTCAGAATTTCGAAAAAATGAGTTTTGTTTGTGACTGCAGATTTGACCAGTTTATTGTACAAAATGAACCACAAATTCTCTATTGGATTTAAGTCCCGGGATTGTGGTGGCCATTCGAGAAGTTTGATTTTAGAATCTCGAAAAAATTTCATGGTCTTACGAGCCTTGTTCTTAGGATCGTTGTCCTGTTGAAAAATAAATTTATTTTCCAAGCCACATTTAACTAAAGATTGCTCTAAATTTTCGGAAATTATATCAATATATGCATCTGCGGTCATTCTTCCATCGACTGTTACCAAGTTTCCTGTTCCAGACCACACAAAACATCCCCAAACCATGATGTTTCCACCATCGTGCTTCACAGTTTTTTGGATATTTTTTGTCAAGAAGTTTTTCTCCTCGTCTGGTCCATACTTTGGACCTATGTTTCTTTCCAAATAGCTCGAATTTGCTCTCGTCGCTCCATAACAGATTGGTTTATCTACGTGTGCTCTGCCGAAAGCTAGACGTTTGATTTTATTCGTCTTGCGTTTAGGCCAAATTCGTTCAGTCTTCGACAAATAGTTCGTGTATAAACCTGAAGGGAAAGGTTTTCTTGAAATTCGGTACTAGTTACCGCAGAATTTTTCTTAGCTTGTAGTTAAACTTGACGATCTTCCGAAGTTGTAGTTTTTCTTTTCCTTCCACGGCCACTTTTGTCGCTAACCCTTTTAGTTTTCACAAACTTTTAAAGTATTTTTCGGACAGCTCCTTCGGAAACACAATATTTCCTTGCAATTGCACAATTTGACATGCCTTTATCTTTGTCCTGAGCAACTAATTGCCTCACTTGTAGGCAAATTTGTTTCCACACCATTTTTTGCAACAAAACCAACTTTAATCGATACAAACAATACGTCTTTAAATATTTTTTTGAAGTTTTCATTTCGTTAAAATAATTGAACATTTTTTCACAGCCTGCTATTTTCCTTAAAATTTATAAAAGGTAAATGCGTACTTTTTTTGTCTTAGCAAAAAACGGAGAAATTTTATTTGTTTGGAGAAACAAACGATACTATTGCAGATGCAATTTTTTTGTGCACTAATATCATAACTGACATATTAATAAACATTTTATTAAAAGACGTCATTACTCCATATCAAATACCTTAGGATTTATTGATCAACAAAGTTTCATGTAATATGTGCGTACTTTATTTTGTCATGTATGTATATAACCCCATGCAGAGTCATACTAGAAAAATTGTCAATCATATTTGGGATATAAATATGTATTACATCAATAAAATAATGCACTTATAATACTATGTACGTAAAGATCACTGCAATTGTAGTTGAAAACAAATGAAATTTTACTTAAAGAAAGAATGACTTACATTACAGTAAATTCAACTAACATTGTCATTTGTTTTTAACTGTTCAAAAAATAACTAGCAATTGTAGTAAAAAATAAACAAACATTTTGTTTTATTTTTTAAATATCAAAAAAACAACTCTGTAAAAAATGAATGTAAAGTCATAAAACAGTCATTTGATGTGGTTTGTTTTTTTAAACGAACTACAATGTTAATAAAAAATTTAATTTGTTCTACAAATGACTGACATTTACATTAAAAATAAAGAAACTGTATTACCCAAACAACTACATATTTTTAAAGCAGAAGTTCCCTGAGTGTACCATTAATTGCCTATATAATTTTGTGTATAATTTTATACACACAATTTACCCCAATTTTTGTCTTTTGAATTGATTTTTTTTTGGTTCTTAAATTTCTACTCCTAATACAAAAAGATGTAGGAACTCTAATAAAAAAGAACTTGTTTCATTTGTAACATTAGGAGTTTTCAATTTAGGTTTTGATTGTTTTAATGTAAAAAGCTAAATTAAGTTCCAGCGTTTTTTCTCTGTTTGTTCTTCAATGGTGCAAGTTACTAAATTCCATAAAATCTTCATTTTCATTATATCTTCATTTTCAAAGTTTTTTTTCTCAAAGAACTTATTTTTTTAGGTAATTTCAATAGAATTTTTTGAATAAAATAAAATATCCAAATGGAAAGGAATTTGCTACAATTTTATAAAATCGTAAACTTTTTTCAAGTGGCTAAAGTCTGAAAGGATTAATAACGTTGAAGTAAAACCGGTATTCGACGTTAATTATTTCTGCTAATATTTCAGATTTTAATGAAGTTTTAAAATCAAAAACCGGCTTATTTAGCTTATTTTGTATATATTAGTAACAGTTCAGATATAAATTTATACCGCTATATAATGTAATTTAATCTGATATTATCAATTAAAAACTAAACTTATGCAAACTTATATAACTATATGGGCCCCATTTCTCGGATAAAACTGTATTAAGACTCATATTAAAGTATCATATTAATTTTTTTTAATGGGGTCATTAAAATTCGAAAGTTTCTGTGTGCACTAGGGTTACAACTTTTGTCTTTTTTTGCAATTATCAAATTTTAGCTACGCTATCCTTATATTGGTCCATTATAATATAAAGTAACCCAATTTTATTTTTTCGCGGTTATCAAGAAGGTTTTCGCATAATCCCCTTTTTGTTTAATTAAATTAAAATTTTGTATTTAGCTAAAATTTTATCGTAATTAGACAATAACACTGCATATTCATCGTCCTTTAAACACAAACGTTTTCAAATTTGACGTGTTTCGCGGATTTAGATAATATAGATTAAAGCGTTGTTTCGCGATATAGAAATCAAAATTCGAAAAATAACGAACATAATACGTAAAAAGTTATTTCAAATATGTTGTGCAGTATTGTTGGTCAACTACACTCAAAAAAAAGTTTGTAAAGTCAGCAAAAAATTTTGCTGAGTCAGCAAAATTTTAGTCAGGATGATGCTAGCAAAAAAGTTGCTAATGTCAGCAAAATCTTTTGTTGAAAATCAGCGAGCTGATTTTTAGCAACAAAATTTGTAGATTCAGCAAAAGTTTTGCTAACACTTAGTAGATTAGAAATAAAAAAGCCTTGCTAAAAATTAATAAATTTTTTGCTGAATTTTAGTAGACTGAAAAAAACGCAAAAAATTTGTAGAAAAATTGTAATTTAGTTAATTTATTTGCTGAAAATCATAAAACATATTTTTGTGATTCTTTTAAAAATAATTTACTATAATATCGAAATATAAAAATTTTCATTTTCCCACATTGACGACATGAATTAATTTAATATCTGAAAATATATAGAAATAAATATATATAACATAACAAAAATTTTCTTTCAATTACTTACATCAATGGTTGTCTAAATGATGCTATCGTTTAAAGGACGCAACTGCCGATGATAATTATAGAAACGAAACGAAAAAATAAACAAAAACAAACGAAACGAAAAAAACAACCCATTTTTGCAATTAGAAAAAGGAACCATAGAAATCTACCTAAGATGTGTGTCTTTGTCTTTCGCTTTACTCTGTCTATATTTCTGTATATGTTTGTTAGCAATTTGACCACACTATTATTATTCTATAAACATTTAGTTTAAACAAATAAATATTTTTTTTTTTTTTTTTTTTTTTTTTTAGTTAGTCTCTTTACAGGAAGAAGAAGAAGAAAACATTTTTATTGAAAAATTTTACGGACACAAGGGATACACCAGACTGCCGCAGTTTCGTCCCCCTCCTGGGACTCGTCAGTGGTTAATTTATGTGTCAATTGAACAAAGTATTTTTATATTGTTAATTTTGCTCTATATGAAAAACTTTTTATTTTTTTTTTTTTTTTTTTTTTTGGTGTCGTACTGTGATTTGAACTCACAGTCTTAGCATCAAAGCTATGCATCGTAATCTCACCTCTTAACCAGTTGAGCCACGGTCGACACAGCGTTGACTGCGACTAAATTGGAGTTTGGTTTTTTATTTTGTCTTTTATTTAATTAATAGTTAATTATTTTCACAAGCCGGTGACAACGCAAAATTTAAGTTGTTTTAATCCTCAATTTTGTTTTATGTATGAAAAAGAGATACAAAAACTTCCATGGTTGATTTTTTTTATATGTCTTATTAGAGTTGTACTTTTAAGTATCATTTTCCTCTTCTCTACTACATCTTGACATGCCGCGACATCTACTTCATTCTGCGTATATCTTTCAATCTGGTTGTCGTCCACACTATTAATGTGCTTATTAGCACAATTTTTTTTAGCAAAATTAATTAGTAAAACATTAGTATATTAGCATTATAAAGCATTAGTATAAAACAGTTAAGTGCTGAATAAGTATAACAAATATTTTAGCTGAAAACACGATTTTAGCAAAAAAATTTGCTAAAAAATAGTATACCTGATTTACAAGACGTTTTACTTACTTTTCTACTAACTTTTTTTTTTGAGTGTAGTACAACTTTAATGTTAAAAACTTGAAAAAATGTATTTTAAGGAAATGCACTTTATACAGGAGGTTTTTGTTTCAAAATGAACTGAAAAAAAGGTTTCAATTAGTAAACATTATTGTCCGTTACGTGCAGATAGGTAAAGATTTAGCAAAAAAAAAGTTGTATCCCTAGTGTGCACATAAAGGGTCCGCCAAATAACTTTTTTTTTTGAACTTCTGAACCAATTGGACTTTGTATGGCGTCATACCAAGGTCTTTATGCAAAATTCGTCTCAATGATGTCTCCGAAATGTTCAATTGTTGAGAACGACGGTGAATTGATGTTGATGGCGCTTCACGCACACTTTCTGCCACAGCAGCAATATCCTCGGGTGTACGCACTGTTTTTAGCTTTTCACGCTTTGGTTTATCGATGATGATGCCAGTTTCTTTCACTTTTTTCACAAGATAGCGAACATACGGACCATATTCGTTCAGCGGAAGCATAAAACTAATTATCTGTCAAATCAGACATGAGCTACCGTTCACAAAATAAGCACTAGTTGAAAAAATAAACGTTAGATGGCGGACCCTTATTTTTATAAGTTTCCCCGGGTTACAAAAAAAAAAAAAAAATACATAATCAAATTAAAAAATCGAAAAACCAAACCCCCCTTCCCCCCACGAAATAAATTCCTAGCTACGTGCCTGCCTATAATCCCCTTTGTATAACTTTTCATCTTCACCACCATTCTAACTCAACATTAAATTTAAGCTTTGACATACACTCCTACTTACCTCTGGTTAGTTTTCGCATCTGGCAACACCTTCAGTAACAAATCATTTCAACTCACGAAAATTTTATTACAATTGTAGTGCAAATATAAAAATCTTAATTTAACTATTTAAATTAACAAAATTTACATATTTTTTTTAATAAATTAATTCAACGAGTCTTAAATTTAGTTTTCAATATAAAAGTTTACGAATGCAAGTGATTTTAATGCAAATATGACACTAATAAGTTGAGGCTGCCTCCCGGGGCCAAGTGTTGCGTCTTGTGTATTTGTTTTGTTAATTAAATGGTTTTATATATAAAAAAATACAATTTTTTTTAAATAATTTTATTAAGTGTTTGAATATCTATGATTAAACTAAAAAAAATTGGCTCTGGCAAAGAAAATTCATTGAAATTGAACAATTGAGCCTCCGCTGGCCAAAGTATTGTGTTGTTGTTTTTTGCTTTATTAGAGCACGTGCAAAGAACAAAAGAAAAAAAGAAAAAAAAAAAAGAAAAACAACAAATGACACCACTAGTATGGTGAGTTGTTATTGTATTGTTAGTGGTTAACAAAATTACTAGTGATATTTATGTTGAAATTGTTATTCAATTACTATTAAACAGAAGCACTGGAGGGAGGGTGCATAAAGAATATGCATACACTGCAAAAAGTTTTAAGGTAATATATATTTAATTAGATTTAATGATCAAAATACTCTTAAACACTTTTGTCTCGTTTAATATTATATCCCTCTTGTTATATCCCTCTTGTTATGTCAAATTGATGCAATTCTAAAATTATTAAAAATTATAAGGGAATGTTCGATAATATGGGCTTAAGCCTGGTTTTCAGCTATATAATAAAAGTGTGGAATATTTTATATACATCAGCTTATAGGCCAAATTTTTTATTTTTCAAAAAACTGAAAAGCTATTTTTAGCGATCATGCTTTCTATAGTGAGCTGAAACTAATAGAAAATGATAGTGTCCGACCGAACAGTTCGGCCAAAAAACTATATTTTGTCGGTTTTTTGATATCTAGAGGCAATGATGACAAATTTTGGTATTGGATACATGTTTGTTTAGCCGATTTAATTCGATTTTGTGTATAAAATCTAAGAGAAAAGCCGAAATTTAGCTATAAAGTTTAAAGTTCGGCCGCCGAACTATTTTCAATTTGGCCGAACTTTCTGAATTCATTGCTTAACTACAGACTTTTCTTCAAATTTGGCACTCAAAATAGCATATAATCAGCCCAATAAACATTTTTCCATTCGCCAAATTTGTCCATAATGCTTTAAAATACCGAATACAGACCAAATGCATTTTCTGGCCGAACTGTTCGGTCGGACAATAGAAAATGATATAAAATCGACAACAATTTGTATTAAAATTGATATTTTGTACATTAATTAGCTATAAATTAAAAATTTTAAATCGTGTGCCTTGAAACTTTTCAAATATTTCCTGTGATTTATTTCTAAACTATTTTAATATACGATTAATTAATGAACGACCAGCCGACTGTGATTTTTGAACTTAATTGGACACGATAAAATTTTGAATTATTTAGCAAATTAAGTTTTTTTACAAGTTCCAAGTTTGCGCCGAAATGTAACTTTACACATTTTTACAAATTTCGCGATACCCAGTAATGTGTTGTGGGTATACTAAAGATTATTACTCGATATTTCAGACAAAAAAAAAAATATATAAAAATGCCAGAAGGAAAAAACCCTGAAAAAAGAAAAAAATCAAGAGTAAAATGTTTCCCAGCCAGCAAAATTTAGACTTTTTTGAGGGTTCTTATGCTATGAGTCGAAAATGAAATAAAACACATATTTTTGAAGTTTCAAAATTTTATTGTCAAAAATTACAATTTTTTTGGACAAAAATATGAGCATTCCAAAAAGAATCATAAAAGATACAAAAATTTCACAAAAATTATTTAATGCCTCAGATTTGACTTCAAAATGTAATTGCATTTGAATATTTTGTGAACAATTTAAAAAAGGCTCCAAAAAAGATTTATTGGCAAAAATGCACTTTATGGGGCGTTCCTCAAAATAAAAAAAAATATAGGACCCCCTCTGGAATTAAAAAAGAACATTTTTTTCTATCTGACCTGGGGGTCCCAAAAATCGGATTACGTAGAAACATTTAAGTGTGGGTACTCAAATGAAAGAAAATTTCCACAATATTTCATAAATGATATCTAGAGCTATTTTAAGTATGTTTTTAGTACAAAAATGGGGAAGGAGTTTTTTTTGTAGTTTTTTAGAGCTTGTTTTCTGGCAGGGTTACATACAAAATTTTAAAACTATTAATAACATGTTAAATTTTTAGTAAAAACGTTTGAAAGCAAGTCTTAAAATAAAATCTAATTTTCTATAAAAGTGAAAATTGTAAAAAAATTAAAATAAGTTTTAAATATAAGAACCGTTTTAAATTCTGAGTACAAGCATAGAAATAAACCTGAAAAATTTGTTAATATGACGTTGGCGAAAAAAATTTAAAAATTAGCAAATCTTTTTACTAAATATTAGTAAAATACGAACAGCAAAAGTAAATCTGTTAAATTTACAAAATTTTTGTTTTATTAGAGCTAAATTTTTGTTCATTGAAAAAAACAAATAAATTTGCTTAAATTAGTAAAAATGTTGCTAAATATTAGTAGATAAAAAACAGCAAACAAAATCAGTAATATCAACAAAAATTTAGCTTTATACACCTTAAATTTAGTGGAATACAAATAACAGAATATTCTGCTGAAATCAAGAGAAATATTTGCTAAAAATTGTACATAGCTCATTTCAAAAGCGTAAAAGAAAAATCTAATAAAAAACGTTGAAAATTTTCTCATTTTTTTTGGAGAATTTTTTATTCTATTAATAATAATGTAGCAGATAAATTTGCATCTTTCAATTAACTAAAATTTAGCCTAAATATAACTAAAATTTTGCAAAATTTAACAGATTATTTTTTGCTGTTCTCATCTTTCTAATATTCAGCAATAAAAATTCTGCTGAATTCGGCTGTTTTACCTGTCCATGTGTCATTATGAATTAATTTAAAATATTGAGTAGTAGCGATTATGGAAATTATAAATAGCACTCGGCAACAAAGTTCAGGTCGTTTTATCGCCAAAGTGAAATTAAGGTATGCTATTGCTAAAATAAAACCTCTAAAAGGTTTTGCTAAGTTGTTTCGGATTTTTATTTTATGACATGTTAAATATCTAGTTTTTTAGTTTTAGACTCTTATGTAAAATTTTTAAAATTTTTAACACGTTTATTAGGATTTTCAGGTTATTTGCCGAATTTTAACACTATCTTTAACGTTTTTGATACTTTTTTTTTGGATTTTTCGGCGTTTTTTTACAAAGTTTTTATGATTCTTTTGACAATTGTTTTACCCATTTTTCAAATGGTTTGCACGTTTTTCCACGATTTTTTTTTTAAAACCTACATTTTTCAATATTTCCGGATATTTTTTTTACGATTTAAAGAGTTTTACGCCTTTTTATTTTATAGTTCTACGTTTTTCTTTTTTCGAATTGTTAATTTTGTTTTATTTTTCCGCACTTTTTTCTATTCGTTATATGGTTTTTTTCGGCCAATGGCCCAACATTTTGGTTAGCGTAAAGTAAAAAGACAAGTGTTAAAATATGGATATAGAATAAATTCATAAAGTTTTTAAAATTGTTAATTTTGTTGTATAAAATATATGTATTTTATAAATGGTGTTTTATTATGGATAAAATTAATGCATAGGAAATTTGTCAATCATATTTTGGATATTTGTGTTACATCAATACAATAGTACACTTAATTGCCTAACTCATTTTGTGTATAATTTTATATACAAAGTGTACCCCAATTGTTGTTTTTGAATTGATTCCTTTTTGGTTATAAAATGTTGGCACCTTATACACAAAAGATGTAGGAACTCTAAACAATGAACTTGGTTCATCTGTAACATTAGGAGTTTATAATTTAGTTTTAGATTTTTGTAATGTCAAAAGCTAAATTAGGTTTCAGCGTTTTTTCTGTGTTTGTTATTCAATGGTGCAAGTTACTAAATTGTATAAAACCTTAATTTTCAAAGTTTTTCTCAAAGACCTTATTTTTCAGGTAATTTCAAGAGAATTTTTTTAATAGAATAAAAAGTCCAAAATGGAAAGGAACTTGGTAGAAATTATAAAGTTGTAAACTTTTTGCAAGTGCCTAAAGTCTGAAAGGATTAATAACATTGAAGCAAAACCCGTATTTGACGGTAATTATTTCCGCAAATATTTCGGATTTTAATGAAGTTTTACAATCAAAAACCGGATACAACTATAGCTAATTTGGTATATATTAGTAACAGTTCAGATATAAATTTATACCGCTATATAATGTAATTTAATCTGACATTATCAAATTAAAACAAAACTAATGCAAACTCATATAATTATGTGGGCCCATTTTTCGGATAAAACTGTATTAAGACTCATATTAAATTTCGTATGATTAAATAAAGCAAGGGTGCCCAAGCCCTATGCGCTTCGTGCTCATTTGTTTTTGTAAAAACACTTAGCTATAGGCTGTGTGTTTTAATACACACATAGAGCACTCAGCACTAGCAATACGAAATACACAAACAACTTTGTCTTATTAGTTTTTTTGTCGTTCTTCACTGTATACACGCAAGTGCAAAGCAACAACACTTTCGTATGCTTTGTTGGTAAACATTGAAATATTTTTTCTTTTTGCTTTGTATGTATTGGTTTTCACAACAAAAAATATTGAGTAAAAATTAGTTTTTCTTTTAATGTATTGGTGTTTGCTCTTCCATAAGGAACTCCTGAAATAAAGTATCATATTCATTTTTTTTTAATCGGGTTATTAGAAGTCGTAAGTTTCTGTGTGCACCAGGGCAATAATTTTTGACTTATTTTGCAATTATCATATTTTAGGTACCCTATCCGAATACTAATTAGTCCATAAAAATATAAAGTAACGCAATTTCATTTTTTCGCGGTAATCCTCTTTTTGTTTAATTAAACTAAAAATTTATATTTTGCTAAACATTTAACGTAATTAGACAATAACGATGCATATCAAACTTAAAGGACACACACGTTTTTAAATTTGATGTGTTTCGCGGATTTGGATAAAACAGCGTTGTTTCGCGATATATACATCAAAATTCGAAAAATAACGAACACAATATGTAAAAAATTGTTAAAAATATGTTGTGCTTCAAAAAAAAAAAAAAATGCATTTTAAGGAAATGCGCCTTATGCGGGAGTTTATGTTTCAAAATAACCTGAAAAAGCGATTTCTATTATTAATATATTATCAAAAAAAAAAAAACATAATCAAAATAATAAAAAAAATCGAAAAGCCTTGCTGGGATAATTCGTGTTTGTATGTAGGAGTAGCCCCCTTTACAGGACATTGTATAAAATTAATCATTTTGTCAAGTTTATATGTTTTCATCAAAGTTTGCATGACTTTCGAAAAAATATCACTTACATTTTATTGCATTATAATTATCTTCACCTTAATTTCAAAAATCTTTAACCATTAGCAGCCTGGGTATACAAAAGACCCACAAAACATAAAGCTTTTAAATTGCTAAAAGCTTTTTGCTATTTGATCCATATAGGGTTAATATTTTTACTTTAGACCACAATAGACCCACTATGAAATTTATAGAATGACTTTTTTTATATTTGGATATGTCATACAAATAAAGCTGTAAAAAAGCAAAAAAGCTACTAAATATTAATTAAAAATGAGCTTGCAGAAAAAACTTCTAAAATCAGCAGTTTTTTTTTTCACTTAATATTTGCAATATAAGAATAGAAAAAAAAAATTGGTTGAATTAATAAAAATTTAGTTATATTTGAGCTAAATTTTAGTTAATTAAAAGTAGCAATATAATCTTTTAAAATCACTAAAATCATTTACTAAATATTAGTAGACAAACAAATCGTTAACAAATTTGAAATTTTTAAATTTTTTTTTTGAGTTTTTTTAATGCGAATAAAAACAGTCTGCCCTTATGAAATCAGCAATCTACAGTTTTTAGCAAACATTTTTGTTGATTTTTTTGTATTTAGATTTGTTGTACTCACACAAAATAAATTGTTAACAAAAAAAAAAAATTAATGAAATACGAAAGAAAAATTTAAACAAACTACACGTGCGATATAATCATAACACGTTTGCAATACTAATAATAATATGGTAATAAATGGTGATGAAAATCTTTTCCGTGATCATAATATTTTAACTAGGACTATAATATGGTTTTACTATAGTGCCAATATTATGATTGCTACAAACGTGTTATGATCATTATAAATGTATTATTAAATTGTATTCTTAATCATGTTTTAGTGCTTCCATTATGTTATCTTTCCTGAAAAAATAAGATTTGTGCTGAAAAAGAGAAAGTTTAGTTTTGCTTTTATAGATGCTAAAATAAAAAATTTATGTAAACATCGCTAAACGACAAAATAATGAATTTATCTGAAAATGTTTTCATTTCTTATTTGCCAAACAACTTAGCTACCTCCAACTAAACCAATTGAACTAAGCTTCTCTAGAGGTATTTCGCCTATAAAATAGTTAAAAATAAGTAATAAAGACTAAGAATTTTTTAGGTAAATTCGTTATTTTAAGGGACATCCTAATATTCATCTGTAAAAAAAACTTTGTGATGGTATGTAGTTACTCCTGCTGTTGCTCCTGCTGCATATACTCATAACACTAACAACATCAAAAGCAACACCAACAACATCGTCATTATCATCAAAAACCCACAAACAATAACGAAGGAAAAAAGAAAACCAACAAATAACAAGTTGAGTAATAACTACTATTGACATGATGAGATGAGTTTTGTTATTAGAGGATTTTTACATGCATACGTTTGTTTCTATGTGTGTACGATTGTAGCAAATGCGACAGGACGTGCTTCATGGAAAAAGTTTTTTTTTTTTATTTTTTATTGCATGAGTAGTACATATGACGAGTATTCTAAAGAGAATTTTTCGTTATTTATTTAAGAGTTGTTGGTTTTTACTTATATTCGTATGCGGATGTGTGTGATTGTGTATGAGTGAGTGTGTATGTATGTGTGGTATGAAGAAGAGAATTGTTACGTTAATTTAATTTGTGCATTCATTTAAATTGTATCATTGCACATGGTAGAGTCGTTATATTTAATTATATTTGTCAGATTGCAAGGATTCTTTTTTTTCTGTTTTGTTGAATAAATGAAATCATTATTTGGATGTTGTTGCAAAGATGTGTTATACAGAAAGGGTTTTTGTCCCGGTAAATCCCGGGACTGGATTAGCGAACATTCTGCTCTTTTTTTAATCCCGCAATCCAGTGAATTTTGTGCGGTATTTGCCAATATTAAAATTATTGATGTTTTATTTGAAATTTAAATATTGTTATTAGATTTTTTTAAATTATTGTAAATAAAAATTATTTCAGATTAAAGAAAACTGTTAAAAAATAGTTAAAATATTCCTTAAACAAATTGTTTGGAATTCTAAAACTATTTATATTTTCATAATTCTAATTGATACCATTTAAGTTTTTTTTTTTACTTCAGTTCAATAAATTTGAATTTAAATTTTATACAGATTTTTCGGAATGCTTTTTAAAAATTGGCGAATTCTACCAAAAATGTGTGCGAAAAACATTTCCAAGTTTAATATAATTTTTATTAAAATAAAAATTATGTTTTTCGACCTTTAATTTTGCAATGAAAATGAAAATTATTCAAGTTCGAGGCCATACTCTATATTTCTTTATAAGGATATTGTCCTAACAAATAATCTATAGAGTTTTTGTTTTCAAATTTATTCTTTGACCCTTTCAGGAATGTGTTGATAGATCTATTACGGGAATTTTCTAGGTTCCCATCATCAGAACACGTTTTGAAAGCGGTAACAATCCTATGCCAAACATCAAACATTCATATAAACTAGTTTACTCACTACATGAGAACTAATAGAAATAGATCTATTAACACATTCCTGAAAGGGTCAAAGAATAAATTTGAAAACAAAAACTCTATAGATTATTTGTTAGGACAATATCCTAATAAAGAAATATAGAGTATGGCCTCGAACTTGAATAATTTTCATTTTCATTTCAAAAACATTTCCGTTTGAAATATTTTCTGGGATACGTATATAATACTGTTATGCAAAATACTGCTTTTTAAAAAATCCTGTAATTTTAAAAATCCTGCTTATCATAATACTGTTTTACAAAAATATTGTGTTTCATAAAACTGTTTTACAAAATACTAAATTTTACAATACTGGTTTGCAAAATACTGTGAAGTAAAAATGCTGGTTATTTTATTAAAAATAACTTCAACAAAAGTATATAAATTTCAAAAATTAACAAAAAATTAATTTCAATGCTTTTCTTTTCTTTAAATTTATGTAACGCCTTTCTGCATTCGCGAGTTTTGAAATGGTATTTACAGCTACTACGACCTCATTACCCAACTGCCTGATAAGGTGGTATAATCCTGACTTTCTACGCCCAACAACAGATTTCAGTCTTCTATGCCAAGCTTCCACACTATTTTGAGTTCTTAACATCTGCAATGAGATCAGCTGTTTTTTTTTTTTTTTAAATAATCATATATAAATTGAGATAAATTTTACTTAATTATTACACTGAAAGTTTTTGTAAAAATAAAGCAAAATAGCGCTCGCTTTTTTGTTGTATTTTTACAAAAACTTTCGCCGCCCAGTAAAACAGGATTTTGCAAAACGGTATTGTGTTATACAGTATTTTGTAAAACAGTTTTATGAAAAGCAGGATTATGAAAACTGGATTTTGAAAACAGGATTTTGTTATACACAGGATTTCTATTAAAAATTTCAAAACATTTTTCTTTTTTTGATATCTGCTTAAAACTTTTAGATTTCACATTTTCATTTCAAATTTTGAATTGCAAATATATATTTTTAATTTCGATTAATTTTTTTTATTAAACATATAAAATTGTTAACTTAAAATCGTTTGAAACTTCTGCGAAACTGCAAATTTGTATGAGAATAAAAACGAAAAATATGGAAAATGGCATGATTTAATTCGAAACACGATAGTGTAATTTTTTCCAATAACTGTTAAAAGGAAATTTTCTAGATGAAACAACACAAAACGGCGATTTAAAAACTATACGAAAATATGGATTATTGCAAATAGTGGTAACTGAAAATAATTGCAAAAATATTCTTCTACGATTTCTTATTTTATCTCTTTAAACAAAATATTTGACAGTCCTTATGTAGTCAAATGGCGTGTATCGGGTTAATAAATAAGTTTTTATAATTAAAGTCTAATTTTTCAAGCACAAATTATGTCAATGTATTTAGCGAGAAAACCCGGGATCCCGGGCAATTCGAAAAAAATTCCCGCTATCCCGGGGAAATGAAAATGTCCGGTAAAACAAAAACCCTTTATACAGATAACATTTGTCTTTAAAGAAACGTTAAAAGATTTTTTTTAAATGTTTTGTTTTAGTTTAAATTAATGATTAACTTTGACTAGAGTTAGAGTTCGTCAAAAAATTTAATTTCACTTTTTTTACGGTTTTTCCATTAATGAAAAATTGAGTTATTATTTTTTTAAGATTTCAATTCCTTCCACTAGCGCGCGGTGGTCAAAAACTCTAAATTAGGGTCCATATTACTACAGCCCAAAAAGAAGATAATTTATATCAAATTTGAACCTGACATTTGATTTTACGCCAAAAATTATGAAACACAAATTTTTTCCCGATTTTTAAGTCAATAGAGTGAAAGAAAAACTCTGTTTCTTCAAAAACTTTTAAAAATAATATTTTTAATCACACACAATAAAAATGTATTACCAACTGAGAATAATGGTACAACAATTTTTGACATATAGCGAACCGCTAAAAAATTATTATGGTATCAATTTTGTAAAAAATAATAAACATAATAACCAAAAACAATGAAAAAGTATTTTGAGCTAAGAAAAATCCCACAAACATTTTCAATGTATTGCAGCCCGTTAAAAAGTTGTTAATCAATATAATATTGCCTTTTAGTAAAGACATTTTTAAAACTTACGGCCTGTTTTTACAAAACGTGTATACACTGATAGAAAAACCGTCATAACCCTAATGTATTTTGACATCAGTTCTATGACAAATGTCTTCGTTTTTGACCCCATGACACTTGTCATCACGGTGATGTCAGCCTTAACATCACTTAACCAAATTGTCATCAGGGTCGAAAACTTAAATTGTGTCATCAATGGGATGAGACATCGGCATCACATAAATGACGAATCGGAGTCAATTTAATAAAAAAAATGTCATCATTGCGATGACAGATAATTAGTTTTATCCTTCCGCTGAACGAATATGGTTGTGTATACGCTTGAACAACGCTGGGAAATATTGCGACATTACTTTGAAAATCATGGTAATGTTGCAGAATGTGTGCGAAAATTAATGATGCCGATTTTGCCAAAAAAATCATCTTTTCAGATGAAGCTCATTTTGATCTTGGCGGGTATGTAAACAAGCAAAATTGTCGCATTTGGGGCACAGAAAACGCGCACGCATACATTGAAGAGGCATAATTGGGCCATAATTGGACCGATCGTGTAGGCTACTGCATGGCCAGCCGAGGCAGCCATTTGAATGAAATTATTTTCCATTATTAACCGGAAGGATTGTACTTTCAAATAAAAAAAGAAATTTGAGAAAATATTCAGTAGTTTTTTTTTTATAGCATTTTCAAAAAAAAAAAGTTATTTGGCGGACCCTTTATAATGATTACATGTCATCAATATGAATGTTATATATTGTATAAAGTGCTTCTTGCTTTGACAAAATGTGGCATCGAATTGATGTCACTGTAGTCATAGCACGGATGACGCGTAAAATATGACAAAATTATATGATAACGTTCGTCATTAAATTGATGTCACTTATTGCATCATTGATGTCATTTGTAATAACATTAATGTCACAACTCTGATGTTAGGGCATCATCAATATGAAGATGCATTTTTCTATCAGTGTACTACCACACGAACGAATACGTAATGAAATGAGTATTTATAATTCGTTCGTCTGACTAACGTGGGATTACGTAACTTGAGGGTTACACGATCATGCCTATCAAGTTTTAATACACTCACACTTTTTTAAGCAATACACTCACACTTTCTAAAATTGAAACGAACTTGCTTCAGAATTCTCTTTCAAGTGGAGTGTATCAATTTACGTTCAAGAAAACAGTTGATTACAATTCTTTTGAAGTTGTTTTTGTTTTTCCTTTCACAAATATTGAAATTGCTTTCAACTTGTGTGCAGCCTATGTCAGAGCTGTGAATTTTTACATATTTTGACAAACAGTATATGTAAAATACTATCAAGAAAATCTTGATTGTGTGGCTGCAGTGTAAAGCCCTATGTTTTGTCAAACAGTAAGATTGCCAACATAATGTTTTTTCGCATTTTGTTTACTTTTTTCATATACAAATAATTCATTTTTCGTTGGAAGATGGCAACCCAACACTGTAAATGAAATATAAAGAAAAACAGCTGATTTTCGCTTGAAAAAAAATTTATTTATTTTGTTTAGAAAACAATAAAAGAGGTGATAAAAATATAATTCGTATTAAATTGTGTTGCCTTATTTACGTTTTCACTCAATTCAAAGTGACGTTTGCGATACAGAACCCCAAAATGAATTTTTTCACTCACTTACACGAAATTTTTGAGTGAAACGTCCCTGAGGGGAAATGGACCAGTCACTGGTATGGTCATGTGACTAGAACTTTGTGTGTATGAAAATGTCCTAGTTTCGGTTCTGTTTTATGAAAGTGATCGGTACTTTTACCATGGGCTTGCCATAGGAGGTGACAATTTGCTACCTGTAGAGCACTGTGTGACGTATCGAATAACTTGACCAAGGTAACCTATCACCATACAGACTGAAATGAATATACTACGGGATTAGATAGAAGTAAGTAGTATCAAAGTATGACCATTTTAGGATTTATGTGATATGCAACAGAACCAGTGCGAAAAAAAAATTATCACGTGACTGGTGTAGGTGTACTTATCGTAGAACTGGAGAACAATTTCTGAAGGAAAACTAGTCACATATTAAGCGCAATGTGTTCTGTAACATGGGTAGTTTGACTGAAATAGTTTTGAGACGTACCACTGCACTGGTCTAAGATTACATGTCGCCGGGCATGCGAAAAGTAATTAGCAAGTAACCTGTCAGTTTTTATTCAGCGTATGTCACATTATGCACGAGTTGCTAAATAGCCCGTCCGGAACCAATCACTGCAGTTTTCCAGAACAGCGTGTCTTACCCCCTGTTCAAAAAAACTTTAAAAAAGCACAACAAAAATCGATTTTATAATAAGCTAATTTGTTTTATACCCAACAAAGTAAGTATAGGTTTAAGATCGCAACGTTTGGCAAGAAATCGCCATATCTGGCAGCCATGGTCACAGTTCCGTCTTCAGTTCTTTTAATCCAGTGGAGTGTTACGTCTTCGTTTCTACTGTCACATAGTCGGTACAGATAAAATTCCTTCAGTGTCACACACAGAGAAAAATTTAGCTATTTGCCAACTGAAATTCGGTTACAACGACTCAAATTCGGTTATTACGACTGAAATAAGTTTGTGTAACTGAAAATTGGTTGTCACAACGAAATTCGGTTATTTCCACTAAATTTTGGTTGCAACACACAAAATATTCAGAAATCGAAGGTAAATATCGTTGCAGTAACTAAATTTATTAGTTGTTACCAGTAAAACACTTTTTTCAATTCGGTTGGTACTTTATTTCTCTGTGTGTATGTCTGCTGTGTTGCAGTCAAGGGATTGATTCCTTTGGCACTAATTGCCATGTTTTCATCCACTGCTAACGGCTTTGAACTAGTTCAATGGTCATTTCACCAAAATTAACACTTTTTGGTTCACCACAATTTTGGTTTCACCAGTTTCGTGACGTGCCCCCAAATCATATATCACAGATTTGTCACTTTTGATCAATCGACCCTTCGTTTCCCTCAGGGGTCTTACAAAAACAGGCCGTTAATAACTTGTATGTAATAAAAAAGTTTGTTTTCACATGAAGAATCAATTAAAATCGATAGAAATATTTTTTTCAACTTTTTCTATCGGTAATGTAGAAAACAAACTATAGAAATATAGAAATTTAAATTTTATTTTATCTCTTTCAAAAAATTCTCATAAAATTTTTTACAAAAAGAGTTTGTCTAAGTACAAAATTATTTGAATAGAATTTACAAGAAATTCAAATATACCAACAAAGCAAACATACTAAGAAATACAAAAATTGGTTTGTGTATGTGTTCTGTTTTTTTTACGTTTTGGCCGTTAAAATTAAAAGTTATTTTAAAAGACTTTCTGTTGTTTTTACTACTTGTATCGGTTACTTAAATAATGTTTAAAAATAAATATCAAAATGGGTTGAATATACAGAAAAATCAGTTGTCCTTTTTTTTTATTAATTAATAATCATATAATTACAAATTATATATTATTACCCTAACCGAAAACAGACCAGTGCCTCTGGTGGGAATCGAACCCACGACCCCGCACTGATAAGTCAGCACTCTACCAACTAGCCTACCGGGCGCACTATATGTCCTTTTTTTAATTGTGTTTTCATTTAATTTAATAGTTATATCAGGCAGTTTTTAACATAATAATATTGTGAGTGTACTAAAATTTAAAATCATTATCATTAATCAATAAAATCGATTTCGTAAACTATCTACTCACTATCACGGTGTTCTACAAGGCAGTGCTCTGGGGCCTTAACTTTTTAGTATTTATCTTAATGATATAAAAAACCTTGGATTGTATGGAAAGCTGTTTATTTACGCTGACGATATTTGTCTGTTTTAAACATATAAGCATGAAATCGTAGCAAAAGCTTATATAGAACGGGATGCTGCTCTTATTTTAGAATATACTATAATTATTAAACTTTTATTGAATGCAAGTAAAACAAAGCTGATTCGATTTGAACCGTATTGTAACAATAACATAAACTTTAGTGTTTTTGTTGATGGTGAAGAAATTTACGATGTTAACTCAATAAAGTATATGTGTGTATATCTACAGAGTAATTTGTCTTGGAGTCAACACATACAACATATAAAAACAAAAGTTGCTCAAGGTACTGGGTTTTTATACAAGTTTAAAAATAAATTTGATCGTAATACAAAATTTTTAATATTCAATGCCCTTATTCAAAGTCATTTTAATTATTTGACTGCTGTGTATGGATGGAAAAAAAGTAATGAGCTTAAATCGCTTCAACGATGCCAAAATAAGGCCTTAAAAGTAGTTGCCAATCTTCCTTTAATGTTCCCAATAATATCGCTATATAAGGATAAATTCAGAACAGTTTTGCCAACTAATGGCATTTATAAATTGCAAATCTTGCTATATGCTTTCAAAATTTTACACAATGTTGGTCATCACATGATTCAATTTACGAGGAATCAAGAGTTACACAACACAATAAATAACACTAATTTGGTAGTAGCAAGGTGTAGGTTGGAAACAACTAAACAAAGAATTGAGTTTATGGGTAGTGATGAGTTTAATAACTTGCCCCAAAATTTAAAAATGTTAAATAGAATTTCAATATTTAAAAAATCGTTGAAAGATTATTTATTACAAAATTTAGAACAACTTCTGATGTAAAATAGATCTCAAATGTATAAATTTTATAAATATATTATATTTTCTTTTTTTATATTTAATACCAACTCGCCTAAAAAATGACTATTAGGCGCTGAGACAACAAAAATGTACTATGTATTATTGGAAAATAAATAAAATTAAAAAAAAATTAAGAAAATGGCAATGCAAATAGTTCCATTACAATTGATATCAATGAAATGGTAATGAAATTATAAATTCATTAGTCCACGCAATTAATTATTGGATGGAGAGTATAAAAAAACTATGCTTCACGGTTTATAAAACATTTTACATTTTGTGAGTTAAAAACACACTTTTATGATCATGAATATGTTGAAACTTTTTTCCCTGAGTGTAAGTCATGTTAAAAAAACTAGTACTTGCATTAAATTTGGTTTTACCAAATTTTTTTTATACCCTTTACAGTGCATATGCAAAAAATTGAGCAGAAAACTAATTATAAAAAAAACATTTAGAGGTGAAAAAAAAAAATTTTGTGGTGAAAAAACAAAGTAATTACATTTTTAAAAAGTTCATAAAATTTTTGCGTTTAAAACTTTTGACCTTTTTGACTAGGAGGTGCTGCTTAAAAAGTAACGCTGTTCACGCAATGCGCTAGCTAATTTTATATATAATTGTGAATGTCACACGCAAAAAACATACATTTTAAAAAATTCCTTGTAGGTTTGTGATGTTTGTATCCCAATATTGGTGCGCCCTCAAACTATATAAAATTACACCATTTTTCAAATACAGTTCTCAAAACTCAATTCCATTAAATGGCTCAAAAACCCTATGGAAAAAATTGCTAAAGTTTCAAAATCGGAAAATGTTGCTTTCACTTGTAAACCACTATACAAGTGTTCACCAACCTGCGATATGGAAATTACTTCTTCGGTGAATGTTTCTCACAAGCCTAGTGAGTCCATTTTGTATTGGTTTATATCTGAAATTTAAAAACCATGAGCAAAAAAATTAAAGTAATAAAAAAACTGTTGCAAGTTTTAAGTAAATTTTTGGCCATCAGTTCTGTTGGTGAAGACGTTTCAACGTGAAACCTAAGTCAACCTTGAACTATTCGTCGTTCCTCCAAAATTTATAAAACAATAAGAATTAAGAGGCATCTAATGTCGGTTTCAACAGGTGTCGAAAATATTTTAAGTAGGTCATATTTAGTTAGAATGTTGTTTTACCTCAAGCCCAAAATCTAATATGATATTTTTTATAATTTTCATGATAGATAGTACAATTGTTTCATAGGAATACCCATAATCTTCAGTTGTCCGCAAAAGAAAACAATAATTGGCTAAACTCACACCGAGATATGTAAATATTGGTGCTTTTCAAATAGTTTTGATTTTAAGATTATTTTTACCAAATCAGCCAGTTTATACACTTACGCAGATACAATTATAATAAAGTTTATTTTGTCTGTTGTATGCAGTATTGCCAATTAAGCTATTTTATGGCTAAATCTAATATTTTTGTAAAACATATAGGCAGAAAAATGACATTTAAAATTGGGACCTCACTGTATACTTAATACTTATCCTGTATAACAATTCTGATTGTTTTAGGAAACCATACAGATATTATGTTTCCTTTCTTAATACTTTGACTAAATAAAACTCATATTAAGAGATCTTAAGAAAATCGTTTAAAAATTTGTTAAATTAACATGTATTTTTTAATTTTAATATAACTTAACATATTTAGGTAACACCCCGGAAACTTTTTACGCAACATACATTTTAAAAGTGTATACAACTTAAATCAATTTGTGTTAAAGTAATCCAGAAAAGTTTTTGTTTGGTTGTTACTTCCTGTTTATCATTCAATACAGCAAAGTACTCTTTTAACAACTCTTATAATTAAATTATATACTCTTAATTTTTTAATGTCACCCAAACTAAATTCACTCAGAGATGTGATGCTATTATGCTAAAAATATAAAGGTCATGCATGACTGACCAAGTAAGAAAACAAAAACAAAATTTGTAAAAATCCCAGAAATTCGTTCAAAAAATATTTAAAGTTTTTTTTTTTTTTTTTTTGTACACAAAGTGAAATATTTGCTGTAATTTATAAAATTCCTTTAAAAAAGAATTTTATATAGAGAAAATTGAAAATTGCATTGTTCTCTTATTACTTGGGGAGTGCAGTTTTTATGCTCTTTTGTTGTCATCATCTAAGAAAATAAAAACAATATGGGAAAAGGGAATCCTAGTTATAGAAAAAAGACTTTGTTAAAGTTCTAACTTTTACAGATGCTTTTCATTGGTGGCCTTTAGTTGTTTTCGTTTAAACCATGTAGTTAGACGTTATATGAAGCATAAAAATTCTATGAAAATACGTTTCGAGAAAAGAAAAAGTTCAAAAATCAATTGAGTTTAATAACAAACGTAGAAGGAAAAAATAATTCAAATTCAAATTATTTACGTGTTTATTTGTGTAAATTAAACGTTCGATGGGTTTTTTGGGGTTTATTTATATTTTTCTTCTTTCTTTATACCGGGTTCATTAAATTCTTTTTGCTGCCACCATTACCTTAAAAAAAAAATAAAGAAAAAAAACATTAGCATACTTTTAGGAGGGTATGGTGTTTATTACACGAATACTTAAATAAATGTAAGTGCCTGTGTAAATGTGTTTAGCTGGGTGTGTGAGTGTGGGAATATTTTGTGTTTTTTTTGGGGGGGATTTTAAAAGAACCGTATTTTTAACAAGGAAGTAAGCGAGAAAAAAAACATTTTGGATCATTATCAAATTTTCTAATAGCTTTAATGTTTATTACTTTTGCTGGTTTTTTTATTCGCTCATTTTAATTTCAAGCATGAATTTTTGTTGTGTGTTTTCTTTAAAACAACAAAACTTGTTTACGGATTTTCTTTTTAACTTTTTTATTTTCATCTTTTTTTGTTGTTGTTTTTTTTTTGGAGGTTTGACACAAATACTTAATATAAACTGTCTATGAATTTTAATGATTTACTGTGGTTTGTGTGGTTGTTATTTTAAATCAATTTAAGGATTTGAGAGTTGAAATATGAAATTTATTAAACAAACAACTAGAAGGATAATACAAATTTTGAAGAAATGTTGACATTTATTATATTTTAAGGGCCAAATGCATTGTAATCTTAAAATCTTTAGATTAATATACACTAAAAATTCCTTATATGTGATTAATTAATTGTTGATTTCATTAGCATTAGCATTACCTAGCAATAACACGGGTACCAAATGGGAAAAAGTGGATTTGGTTTGCACCGTGATATATATTCTTCTTTTATAGATTTTGTCTCGCTGATTCTTCATCTGCTTTCTAAATTTGCGAAAAATAGCATTTTAACCATTTTTGAAGTTGTGAACACAACAGCGTAAACATTTTTATTATGATGGTAAGTATATTGAACAATGCGTTTCAAATGCGTTTCAAATTTTTTTATTGTTATAGGTAAAAATTGTATTTGAAAAATACTTCATAAAAAAATTACCAAATATTACATTTTTAAAAGTAGCCTGGGCTACGCATTCGACATGCTTAAATTTTTTTTAGGATCACGTTATCAACTTTGGGCTTTAATTTTTTACGAACCTTGTTTATGTTGCATTTCAAATATAAGCTATATTTAACCCTCTAACGGGTAAGGCTGCCTCAGGGCAGTCTTCATAAAATTTACCACAAATGCGTCAAATGAGCGTTTTATACTTAGAAATTAATATATTCCGATAGAAAACTAAATTTGCTAAATATTTTGCGAAGAAATTTTTCGTAAGCCATCCACGAGTTGGAAGCGAAAAAACTTCAAATTCAAAATTTCGTAACATTTCAAAAACTAATTATTTAAAAAAAAAGACCAAAAAACCAATTTAAGTTGACTAAAAATTCTTTATAATAAAATATAAGTAGGTTAGGTTAGGTCGAAAAGAGGATTCGGAGAAGGGAAAATACTTCCCTAATCCGACTCAAGTCCCTGAGGACTTACACTTAAGCCAGAATGTCGGCTTGGTGTGCACTCTAAACAATCGGTCCTATATCACCTTTCTACCCCAGGAACTCCGTCGCACTGACGAAACTCCTCAACTTCTTCCATCCTATGCCCCTAAGATCCCCCAATGTGGATATTGGGTCACTGATAGTATTTCGACCCGGATCCCGGCAAATGCCGGGCATTCACAGAGATAGTGTTCCAAGGTCTTCTCGTCCACCCCACAGGCCCTGCACACTTCCGAGTCCGCCCTACCAATACGGTGGAGATGGGCCCTAAGTGTCGAGTGTCCCGAGAGGATTTCCATCAAAAGACTCAGTTCCTTCCTACTGAGATTCAGAATTTCCCTCGTCTTCTCCGTGTCCGGGTTGCCCCAGAGAATATTCGTATAAGTAAGATTGAAGCTTTTTCTTTAATAATAAGTCCTAACTTTAGTCCAAGGACTCACAGGATTTTATCAGGATTCCTCTAAAGGACATCGTCTTAACTTATAAGCTAATATACGAATTTTTATGAAATTTTGCAGAAAGAAGATATTAAGTATTAATAGCAAAGCATTGAAGTTTGAACAATATAAATTGAAGTTTAGATACTTTTTCGCCTAATTTCGCTTTTTCCAATAAGCCAAAATCGCGTTATCTTCTTAAATTCGGGCGTGGTTATATCTCGGTAAGAGACATATTTTTTGTCCAAAACTTCTCTTTTATATGCTTTAGTTTCCAAAATGCGTCCTAAAATATTTTGTCTCATATCGCCTAAATTAGGCAACGATAAACGATTTTGTTGAAGAACTTATTATTTGTTTTTCGAGTGGAGCACATGGTATGAATTTCGTTGCAAAACGTCGTTTGCCAGTTAGAGGGTTAAAATTGTATGAAATTATATTTTTTTTAAAAATATAATAATACCGTTAGCATACTTTTAGGATGTTTATGAACATTTTACATCGTATCTGAAAAGTGTTTGAGATTATACCAAACACGAATTATAGTTGTTAACGAAGATATTTTTTATTACTGACCTAATATCCGGGATTCTGGAAGGAAATAATTTTCTTGTTTATATATATAAAAGTCACATAAGATTACCTTTGATTTGGGTATGGTATCTTCAAGGACATTTGAAGGATGTTCTTGGAAAATCGGAAATTCTTCCATTTTAGTTATGGTTTTAAAACTTTAATATTTTCTTACGAACACGCAAAAAAAAAATAAAAAATAAAAACCCATTTCAATCACGAAAACCACCGATACAATAACTTTAATTGCTGAAATTCCGCTAATGACGAAAATTGCTGATTCAATTACGAATTGATAGCTCTTTAATTGAATTATTTTTCAATTAAATATTAACTCATTTGATTAGAAAGTGATCAATATTGTATACCTTCTCAAAAAGCAAAAAAAAAAAACAATTGGATAAAGTGTTGTTGACATACCAAATGTTTTTTATAGCATGAATTTTATAACATTGAATTTAAACCGGCATGCAATTCTCATTTAGTTAGTAGATTTATTTTATTGTTCATTCACACAGAAATTGTTTTTTTCTTTCTATTGAAGTCTAGGGAGTATGGCAATATTTCTTTTGTATTTCTGTTTTGCAAAAATAAGCCATTTTGTTAAAACCTGAGCATAGTTTTTTTTGTTTTTGAATAATTTTTAATTTATTTTTAGAAATTTTTTGCTAAAAAAAAATGGTTAAATATTTTATTAAACAAAATTTAACTTCAAAAATTGCATTATCAAATTTATGATAATGTTTTAGAAGAAATTAATATTTAGATTTAGACTACTGAATTAAATTATTTATCTTAATAACCCAGCAAAACTTTGGTAATGAGTGCGATAAAGTAATGCATTACCTTGTAATGTGTACTCGTTACGTGTATCATTATTTTCCAACAAGAAATAATGAGTTATTGATAATTGAACATTCATGGATTACCTTGTAATGATACCTTACATTTTAAATTACTTCAAAATATAACATAATGATTTACCGATCATCAATTACATAATGTATGAATTATAAACGTAAAATAAGTATTAATACATATTTTTGAAAATATATTTATAGACACATTACTTTGTGATTTTTTGTAAGCATGAGGGTAAGGTGTATATTTTTGATATCACGAACGAAAACAAGAAACACAACAACTCATTTACACTTTAAGCAAAAAAATATTATATGTATCGATAGCTCAGTTGGAAGAGTTCTCGCCTAACTAATTATTAAATACCAGAGACCCCAGGTTCGAATCCCAACATAACCACGTAATTTAATTAATAAAAAAAATGTCATTTAATTACAAAAAAATAATTGGAAAAAAATATCAGTAAAAAAATTTTTTATGCACTTTTTTTTATGAAAATCTATTTATAGACACATTTCTTTTTCCCATCATGTGACGATATAAGTGACCAGTTACTTTAGCCCCTACAAGGTAATAAGTTAAACCCATTACTTTGAGGCTCATCGCCTGTAAAATTCATCAGTGAATTAAGGTGTAATGTAATGCGTGAAGCCCTATGGCGATACATTACTTAACCCATGATTTGGTAATGTGTGGTTTTGCTGGGAAAGTAATAAACCTAATGAGAATTAATAAAATCTAATTAAAATGGATTTAAAATATTTGTTACTAATACATGGACATTTATAAAAAACAACTACAATCAAAAAAAATAAGTTAGTACAAAAGTTAGTAAAACGTCTTGTAAATCAGGTATACTATTTTTTAGCAAATTTTTTTGCTAAAATCGTGTTTTCAGCTAAAATTTTTGTTATACTTATTCAGCACTTAACTGTTTTATACTAATGCTTTATAATGCTAATATACTAATGTTTTACTAATTAATTTTGCTAAAAAAAAATTGTGCTGATAAGCACATTAATAGTGTGGACGACAACCAGATTGAAAGATATACGCAGAATGAAGCAGATGTCGCGGCATGTCAAGATGTAGTAGAGAAGACGAAAATGATACTAAAAAGTACAACTCTAATAAGACATATAAAAAAATCAACCATGGAAGACTTTTGTATCTACTTTTCATACATAAAACAAAATTGAGGATTAAAACAACTTAAATTTTACGTTGTCACCGGCTTGTGAAAATAATTGTCTATTAATTAAATAAAAGACAAAATAAAATATTTAATTTTAATATGTATTTCTAAACTAAATGTTTATAGATTTATAATCTAGTGTGGTCAAATTGCAAACAAACATGTAGACAGAGTAAAGCGAAAGACAAACCAACACATCTTAGGTAGATTTTTATGGTTCCTTTTTCTTATTGCAAAAAAAAAGGGTTGTTTTATTCATTTCGTTTGTTTTTGTTTATTTTTCGTTTCGTTTCTATAATTATCTTCCTTTTCAATGTGGGAAAATAAAAATTTTTATATTTCATAATTATTGTAAATTATTTTTAAAAGAATCACAAAAATATATTTTATGATTTTCATCAAATATATGAACTAAATTATAATTTTTTTACAATTTTTTTGCGTTTTTTTCAGTCTACTAAAATTCAGCAAAAAATGTATTAATTTTTAGCAAGGCTTTTTTATTTCTAATCTACTAAGTGTTAGCAAAACTTTTGCTGAATCTACTAATTTTGTTGCTAAAAATCAGCTAGCTGATTTTCAGCAAAAGATTTTGCTGACATTAGCAATTTTTTTGCTAGCACCCTCCTGACTAAAATTTTGTTGACTCAGCAAAAATTTTTGCTGACTTTACAAACTTTTTTTTTGAGTGTACATACATAAATATTGCATTAAAAAAAAAAACACAACAATATGGTTTGAGCGATAGTATAAACAAATGTCAAGCAAGTTCCTTATTTGAGCAAATATTTAATTCATTCAATTAATTTAGGGAAATACTTTTTTCTGTGTATCGAAATCTCTTTTCAAATTACTTTATTTATTGTTAGAAAGTATTTTGCAACCGTCAGATAATGACAATCGTAATTAATTTTTAATTAATTACTGTAGAATATTACTTTAGTCAGTCTCTTTACAGGAAGAAAAAGAAGAAAACATTTTTATTGAAAAATTTTACGGACACAACGGATACACCAGACTGCCGCAGTTTCGTCCCCCTCCTGGGACTCGTCAGTGGTTAATTTATGTGTCAATTGAACAAAGAATTTTATATTGTTAATTTGCTCTATATGAACAACTTTTTTACTGTTTTTGGTGTCTGGTACTGGTATATTATTTATTATTTGTTGAATTTCAGCTATAACAATGTTGGATGTCCATTTTCAGGCGGATTTTTACTTAAATTGTTATTGCAACCGGTAGTTTGACTACATGAATCCATGGACAGACTAGCATTGCTAAATCGACACTAAAAATCGTACTGATACGATGGGTGTAGTTGAAGTGGATTTAGGTCTATTATTCTGGTAGTAGAGCAGGGTATAATTTTGATTTAAATTTATGAATTCAAATACGAACAGAAAAACTAACAAAATAAATTCCTAAAGTAAACCACGGTCTTTAAACACTTTTTGTATTATGGTTTGTATGAGTGTTAACAATTTCCATAATTATTATCGTGTATTATATTTTTGATGTTGCTGTTGTTGTTGTTTCTAATGCCTCTTCTCATTATTTTGCTCTTTCCATTTCTTTTTTTATTAATGTTTGTTTTCATTATTTTCTATTCCCCCTGCTAATGTTACAAGAACAATAAGTAAATGTAACCTCTGTTAAAATTTAATGCTCTTAGATGTGTATTTGTATGTGTGTGTGTGTGTTTGTGAATAGCTAGCATTGTTGTTGTTATTTGCTATTTTGTACTTGTACTAATACTACTACAATGGTGCTAATGTTAATACTTATGTTGTTAATGTTTTGTTGTCGTTCTAAATGTGCTGCTTTAGCTCTTTAAGTAGTTTTTGTTGTTGTTTGATTATTGTTGTAAAATGTTCACAAGTTAATTATTAACATGATTGTGATAAGAGTTATCACTGTTGTTGTTAAATAGTTTTATTTACACAAGCACAGAAATAAACGTTTAAAAACACATAATCAAATACACACACACACACAAGCAGCAGTTACGACACAAAGAGTCAAGCAAACAAACACATAAACAATCAAAGGAAAAAAGGTCAAAACATTAAAAGAATTCAATTACAAATGAAATGTGTATGAAATGTGTGCGAAAAAAAAATAAATAAAAATGCAAACATGTGCATTATATATGGGCATTTATCAAACATTTTTAATATTGATGACTAACTCTGGTAATAATTTATTTAATTTGGCCAAAGAACATACATACTAAAGAAGAACCAAGGTACAAAATACTGATAAATTTAAGAGACTTTTTTACTAAATATTAGTAGTATAAGAATAGCAAAAACAAATCTGCTGAATTTACAAATATTTTGTTATATTTGAGCTAAATTTTAGTTAATTGAAAGTAACAAAATAATCTGCTGAAATCAGTTAAAACTAAATTTTGCTAAATATTAGTAGACAAAAAAAAAAAAATCATTAAAAATGTGATATTTTTAAATTTTTTTTTTAGACAAGTTTGTTATAATTTTTATTAAAAATAAAAACTATGTTTTTTTCGACCTTTAATTGTGCAATGAAAATGAAAATTATTCAACTTCGAGGCCATACTCTATATTTCTTCATTAGGATATTGTCCTAACAAATAATTTATAGAGTTTTTTGTTTTCAAATTTATTATTTGACCCTTTCAGGAATGTGTTGATAGATCTATTTCGGGAATTTTCTAGGTTCCCATCATCAGAACACGTTTTGAAAGCGGTAACAATCCCATGCCAAACATCAAACATACATATGAACTAGTTTACTCACTACATGAGAACTAATATACATATGAGTTTGAAGTTAAAGATTATAACCATTGATCAAAAAATAAATTGAAAACTTGTTTGACGTGCAAGATCCACCTCTGGTGGATATTCAATACACGTTTTTTTTGTTTCTCTCTCCTTTTTATATTTTGTTTAGTTTGTAAGCAAAACAGGGGAAGTAAACTTGGCGGTACTCTGCCTTTTATACAAGTTTGTTATAATTTTTATTAAAAATAAAAATTATGTTTTTTTCGACCTTTAATTGTGCAATGAAAATGAAAATTATTCAACTTCGAGGCCATACTCTATATTTCTTCATTAGGATATTGTCCTAACAAATAATCTATAGAGTTTTTTGTTTTCAAATTTATTATTTGACCCTTTCAGGAATGTGTTTATAGATCTATTTCGGGAATTTTCTAGGTTCCCATCATCAGAACACGTTTTGAAAGCGGTAACAATCCCATGCCAAACATCAAACATACATATAATTTTTATTTTTAATAAAAATTATAACAAACTTGTATAAAAGGCAGAGTACCGCCAAGTTTACTTCCCCTGTTTTGCTTACAAACTAAACAAAATATAAAAAGGAGAGAGAAACAAAAAAACGTGTATTGAATATCCACCAGAGGTGGATCTTGCACATCAAACAAGTTTTCAATTTATTTTTTGATCAATGGTTATAATCTTTAACTTCAAACTCATATGTATATTAGTTCTCATGTAGTTCATATGTATGTTTGATGTTTTTTTTTTTTAGTTTTTTTTTTTTAATGCGAATAAAAGTCTGCCCTTATGAAATCAGCAATTTACAATTTTTTTGCAAAAAATTCTGTTGATTTTGGCAAATTAAACTGTTATTTGCATTCTACTAAATTTGAGGTAAATATAGCAAAAATTTTGTTAATATTACGGTTTTGTGTGCTATTTTGAGTCGACAAATATTTAGTAAAAGTTTTTGCTACAGATTCTATTTACAATTATCTAAAATTCATATCGAATATAACTAACATTTTATAAAGTTAACAGATTTATTTTTGCTGTTCTTATTTTATTAATATTTAGCATATAAATCAGCTAAATTTAGCTGTTTTTCTGTAATGTCATTTTTAACTAATTTTTAGTAACTTTTTCTGCTATTTTTACAGGTTTTTTTCTATGAGTGTGGTATAAAAAATTTAAAAATTTTCAATTATTTGTTTTTACCCCAAAAATTAAAAAAATTGGAAGTATGTCCATATAGTATAAAAAAAATAAAAGCTAAATCCTTGTTTTATTTGTAGATCCTTATTTTTTTTTTGTTGATTGTGTCTCTCTAGTGTTTCCTTGTTGTTATTTTATTTTTTGTATTTTACACAAATTAATTACAAAATACAGCGGAAATGTATAAAATGCACATTTTTTTGCTGTTTATTTATTTTCTCTCTGTAAAAGTGAATGTGTGCGTTTGTGTTTAAATGATGAGTGTAGTTATTGTTGTTTTTCTGCATGCTTTTGTAGTCTTTTTTTTATATATATACAAGAGCTCTTCACATAACATTAATGTTTAAAACACTCATACACACACTGACACATGCACACACAAATACTTTAACAAATACTCCATACAAATTTTTGTAGTAATTTTATGCGTATATGTTTGTGTAAGTGTATTTATGTATATTTTTTTTTTTTACAAAAAAAAGTGCTTTTGTTAAAAGTGCATAAAAGTACATTAGTATGTGCCACTCATCGTTACATGTTTTATTCAACATACAACAGGAGCAGAAACTGAAACAGAAACATAGCAACATCAGCAGCACATAGTTGTAGTAGTAGTAAGTGATGATACACTATGGGTTAGAAGTTGGCTTTTGTAGAGAAAATCAAATAAACATATACCCCTATTAATAAATTTAGTTAATCGTTATATCCCAGCGTGTAAACGGTAATGAAATTTCATTATCTTGTAGACTACCAGCAATGATACCAGCTTACTCTCTGCCCAACTTTAATACAAATAATAATTACTTACTACTTACTACACAACGAAAAAAGTTTATATATAGTCGTATATACCTTGATATAGTGGTATCTTATTATATATGCGGCCATATGCAAATATATATACTAACATCTCATACTTATTTTTACGAACATTTCTAATATGGCGCTATATAAATATAATGATATAATAATATATCATTATATCTTATGTTATACATAAGTTGATCTTTTTTTATCTTATCATATATAATTGATTTAGCTATATATCAGATCATATTACTTCCTTGTATAATTACATATAAAACAGTAAAACCAAAGAACTTAGAAAAGCTAATATTTAAAAAAAAAGTTCAAAGTTAGTAGAATAAATAATATTTTATAAGTAAAAAAAAAAAACATTTAAAGTCAGAAAATCTTAAAATAATAATAAAATTGACTGAAAAATAGTATACCTGATTTCCAAGATGTTTTACTAACTTTTCTACTAACTTATTTTTTTTGAGTGTATAACAAATTTTTATCATAAATTCAACCAAAGTCGAGACTTGATTTTAAGTCCAGACTTCATTTTTTTATATACGACAGATTGAAGACAAATAATTTTGATAGAAAACAATGTTAATTTCTCGAGATAAAAATGGCATATTATGTTTTTTTTCGGCCAAATTCGATTCGGTTCTTTTTTGTTATAAAGCCTTTTACCTTTGGGCCCAATGAAAAAAATTTGTTATACATTCAAAAAAATAAGTTAGTAGAAAAGTTAGTAAAACATCTTGTAAATCAGGCATACTATTTTTGAGCAAATTTTTTTGCTAAAATTATGTTTTAAACTAAATTTTAGTTATACTTAGTCAGCACTTAACTGTTTTGAACTAATGTTTTATTAATATTTTACTAATGTTTTACTAATATATTTTGCTAAAAAAATTGTGCTGATTAGCACATCAATAGTGTGAACGACAACCAGATTAAAAGTTATACGCAGAATGAATTAGATGTCAAGATGTAGTAGTGACGAGGAAAATTATACTTAAAATACAACTTTAGTAAGACACATAAAATAATCAACCATGGAAGATTTTGTATCTATTTTTCATACATAAAACAATTTGTGGATTGAAACAACTTAAAGTTTGCGTTTTCACCAGCTTGTGAAAGTAATTGTCTATTAATTAAATAACAGACAAAATAAAATATTTAAATTTAAAAAATATTAAATGTGTATTAGTAGTCAAATTGAGTGGTCAAGTTGCAAACAAATATGCAGCAGGTAGACACAATAAAGCGAAAGACAAAGACCTACTTCATAGGTAGATTTTTATGTTTCCTTTTTCTTATTGCAAAAAAAGGATTGTAAAGGGTGGTTAAATTTCAAGGGCCGATGTTGATTTTGAATAAAACACAAACTATTTATGAAATTATTGTAATTTTTTTTTATTATGATATATTGGTATTACTCAATTATGTATGGAACAAAATATCGGCCAAATGGGCACCGCGACCACGGCGGCACACCTCCATCCGATGGTCCAAATTTTCGATGACGCTGAGGCATAATGGAGGTTCTATGCCGTTAATGTGCCGAATTATCTCATCCTTTAGCTCTTGAATTGTTGCTGGCTTATCGACGTACACCTTTTCTTTCAAATAACCCCAAAGACAAAAGTCTAACGGTGTCAAATCACATGATCTTGGCGGCCAATTGACATCGCCATTACGTGAGATAACACGGCCATTGAATTTGTTGCGCAAAAGAGCCATTGTTTCGTTAGCTGTGTGGCAAGTGGCACCGTCCTGCTGAAACCACATATCGTCCACATCCATATCTTCCAATTCGGGCCATAAAAAGTTCGTTATCATCTCACGATAGCGAACACCATTCACAGTAACTGCCTGACCGGCCTCATTTTGGAAAAAATACGGCCCGATGATGCCGCCAGCCCATAACCGCACCAAACAGTCACTCTTTGTGGGTGCATTGGTTTTTCGACAATCACTCTTGGATTCTCATTCGCCCAAATGCGGCAATTCTGTTTATTGACGAATCCACTGAGGTGAAAATGTGCCTCATCACTGAAGATGATTTTCTTCGAAAATTGATCATACACTGTTGCCATTTCTTGCCACCATTCTGCCCATTCACGACGTTTTGAATGGTCAAGAGGCTTTAGTTCTTGAGCCAATTGCACCTTGTAAGCGTGTAAATGCAAGTCTTTATGCATAATGTTCATCAACGACGAGCGTGAGAGGTGCAATTGTTGGGCACGACGACGAGTTGAGGTGGACGGCTCTTCAGCCACACTATCGCGAACAGCAGCAATATTTTCTGCAGTACGAGCTGTACGAGCATGCACTGGTGTTCTCACATCTTCTACAGACCCGGTTTGCTCGAATTTTTCCACGATTTTTGCGATTGTACGCACATTTGGACGATCAAATTGACCAAAAAAATCACGAAGTGCACGATATGCATTTTGATTTGAACACCCATTTTCATAATAAGTCTGGATAACTTTAACACGTTGTTGGATAGTGTATCTCTCCATGGTTCGAATTGAGTAAGTCTGAAATAGAGAAATGTCAAATAAAATTCGGAAAAAAACTTGGCGTTTAGGTGTGGTTCACATTCAACATCGGCCCTTACAATTTAACCACCCTTTATATGTTACATTTTGTTATTTTTTCGTTTCGTTTCTATAATTCTCTGCGGCACTAGCGTTCCTTTAAAAGATAGCATCTTTGAGACAACCATTGATGTAAGTAGTTGAAAGATAATTTTGTTTATGTTATATATAATTATTTCTATATATTTGCAGATATTACATTAATTCATGTCGTCAATGTGGGAGTATGCAAATTTTTATATTTTGTAACGTATTGCAAATTATTTTAAAAAGAATCACTAAAATATGTTTTATGATTTTCAGCAAAATAAATTAACTAAAAATTTTCTACAAATTTTTTGAGTATTTTTCAGTCTACTTATATTCAGCAAACATTTTATTAATGTTTAGCAAGGGTTTTTTAATTTCTAATCCACTATGTTTTAGCAAAACTTTTGCTGAATCTACTAATTTTGTTGCTGAAAATCAGCTCGTTGATAGAACCCTGTAACCATGTTAGCAACCAATTACTTGACGCCGTTTTTGGTAATGAGTCCACCCATTTCCTTTAGCCTCACCGCCTGCAAAATTCATCAGTTAATTAAGCTGTATTGTAATGCGTGGAGCTCTAGGGCGATACATTACTTTACGCCTTATTTGGTAATGTGTGCTTTTGCTGGGGTGTTATATTTGATAGAAAAAAACATAAATAAGTTGGTGGCACAAAATGTCATTACTATTCAGCTTATATAAAATAACGCATTATTTTTTGTATTGAAATAATGGAAAAATTAACTTGTTATTAGTAAATCATTATTATTTGTATTAAAGTAATGCTGAGAGTAAACTGGCGTCATTACTGGTAGTCTAAAAAGTATGAAAAAATATGATATGTCATTACCGTAGCTACAGTGGGAAAAAAGTAACTTATATAACCACTTATATGGCAGTGCTTTTCTGCACGGGGATATAAATCAAAAGTATAAAAGTTTTGTTCTTTTTTATATTTAAATAATGTTTGATAAATGTCCCTTCAAAAAGAGGGCGAAATTAAAATTTTACCAAATAAATATTTGGCAACTCTAGATAAAAGTTTTCTAACATTTTTCGTTTACCATTATAGTCATGAAATTGAATTATTTATGAGTTCTTAAACCACGGAATTAGTCTCATCTAGGAAAATATGCAGCTGTTTAAAACGTACCAGTAATTTGTAATATACGTATGAGTAATATTTATTTCTCAATTACTCATACGTAATATTAAATACTCCAGAAAAATAATGATGTCTTTCTTAATTATTTTGCCTTTTTTTGGCAAAACTGACAAAAGCCCTTCTAAATATTTTAATTGATATTAAACTCTTATAATAGCACTGACTGCCTGGGCCATCACCTATTTAAACTAAATTATAAACTTTGATTTTCTCCAACCTCCTGTCTCATAGTAGTTTTGCGAAAATAGTAGTTAGTGTTGATGTTGCTATAGCATCAGTTAAATTTCACCGTCAATGTGAGCACACACACACACACACATGTATTTCGGTTGTTCTAATCATTTGTTTAGTTAACGCTTGCAATTTTTTTTTCGCTGTACTTTTGTTTTACTTAATTTCTATCTGGATGTCACAACATACAACATCCCAGTTGGCAATGTCTTTAAGACATCCTTGACGATGGGTTAGGGTTGCCAGATCCAGATTTGCAATAAGCTGGACATTCGGATTAAAAAAGCTGGATTTTGCAATAAAAAACTGGACCGTTTCAAAGCATGTTTTAAAAAAGTTGTCAAGTTTTATTTTGTTTCAAAAGTTTTTGTTTCAAAAATAGTTTTGCACATTGTTAGGAACATAAAGTATTAAAATACAATGAAACACAAAAATTGTTGTTAGTGATGATACAACAGGGAAACCAAAAGAGATAATACTTTTTACCATAACATTGTAAAAAAGTGTGCAATCAGTGTTATTAAGTGACAAAGAAAAATTAATGTTAAATGTACTAATAAGGATATTTATAATTAAATAAAAGTTTGTTTGATTTTTTCGAAAATTTTTATCTTTGTCCAAGGAAAAATTTTATTTTAGCTGGACACTGGACAATCATAAAAAAGCTGGACAACCCAGCCGAATACAGCCCGTCTGGCAACCCTACGACGGGTACACTAGGGTGTCCCATTCAAAAAAAAAATTTTGGGAATCATTCTTAATTTGAATACTCATAAGGCTAAGAATTTTTGAGAATTTTTTCAGATTTTTCGGAGGTGGTTTAGAGGTCGCGCAAATCGATTTTTTACCAAAAAAAGAGCTATTTGAGCTTTTTTTAAATTTTGCTTGAAAATTGGTAAAAAATCGATATTTCTTCAGCTTCTGAGTCAATATTCTTAAAGAAAAATTTTCCGATCTTTAATTTTATGTGCATAAATAATAAGTTTCGGGAATGATTTTGCACATTTTGACAATTTAATAACGGTTTTTCGTAAATTTTCAACAAATATGGAAAAGAATGCTTTATAACTTTTAAAATTTGTATAAAGACTAAAAAAACTAATGATGCAGTTTAATAGATTATTAAGTTTTAAATTAATTAGCAGAAAAAAAAATGAATTTCTCTCACCGTTCTCGAGTTATACCGTTTTAAAAGCTTTGTACACATTGTATGAAATTTATAATACTATAAGGTGTGAACTAGATTTGCATTGGTTTAAACTTCAAATAATTGGATTTAGAAATGTTTTAACAAATAAAATAATAGTTACTTACCACTCATACATAACAATTATATTAAAAACAAAGAAAAATAGATTTGTTATAAATCATTTATTAGAGTTCTTGCGATGCTGCTCTACCCCCTGCAGTAAACTCTGAAAGTCTGTTTCAGAAGTTGTGATATTGATATAACTATTAGCCTAGGCCACACCAAGTTCTGTGACATCATTTACAAACTTGCAATTGTTGAACTTTGTGTTTTGCTTCCTGAAATGATTTGTTGTTTTCCCATTTTTCTGGATCCGTTTGTAAAAAATCAGTAGAAATGTTGCAGGCTTCAAAAAAAGTTAGGCTGGCTTTTGTAATAAAACACAGAATTTGTTTATTTTCAATCATGTCTTCTGTTAAATTTCCTTTCACTAATTCGTTGTTACTACTTGGTTCATGTAGGTTTATAAATATCTATAAATGAACTACTAGTTAGTCACTAAATGAGACTAGTTGTAGGTTAATGTTAAGCAAAACTTTTCTAAATTGGTTTAAATAAAGAAGAAAAAAAATGTAGGTTTCTAAGCATTAAACGCAAAGTTTTGGTATCTTCCACTTATCAGTTTACAAAAATTTTAATTGTATTGTGACTTGTTATCTCTAAACCTATAGACTATCTGCCAAAAATAGGGTTGCAGTTACCCCAAATCCAATAAATCATGAATTTTAGTTCGAGCCATATCAGTGCCACCTAGTGATAACGGCTTTTTGGCTACTTTTTTTGCTGTCCACAACTTGACAACACTTAAAACTAAGCTTTGACACACAATAAATACATTTTCAAATCTCATAATCTAAAGTTTACAACAAATCGGATACCCAAATCTTATAGTACTAAAAATTTCATACAATGGGTGCAAAGCTTTAAAAGGGTATAACTCGAGAACGGTAAGAGAAAATTATATTATTTTTTCTGCTAATTTATTTAAAACTTCATAATCTTTTAAAACTGCATCATTAGTTTTTTTAGTCTTCATACAAATTTTAAAAGTTATAAAGCATTCTTTTTCATATTTGTTTAAAATTTACAAAAACTGTTATATAATGTATCAAAATGTGCAAAATCCCTGACGAAAGTTATTACTTATGCACATAAAATTAAAGATCGAAAAATTTTCTTTAAGAATATTTACTCAGAAGCCGAAAAATTACCGATTTTTAAGCAATTTTTAAGAATAATTCAATAAAAGCCCAAAAAGCTCGATTTTTTGTACAAATCGGTTTGCGCGACCTCTAAACCACTTCCGAAAAATCTGATAAAATTCTCAAAAATACTTTACCTTATGAGTATCCAAATTAGGAAAGATCTTCCGAGAAAATCCAAATTTTTATTTTTTTTGGGACAACCTAGGGTACACGACCCATAGTACTCGTTGAAGACACTTTAGCGATAGCCCAAGCAAATCGGTGACGACTTTTTCAAGCAAACGTACGAAAATCGTATACAACGATTTGAACGACATTATCGCTCACAGTGTCCTTAACGATCACATGGGCGACAATATACTTCGCTTCGTCATCGGTGAATATATAAAGGACTTTTTGGCTTTATTATTGTTAGCAGTGTGAACGATAGTGTCCTGAATTATATCGTCGACGATCATATAAATGTATACACTGATAATTATCCATGCGTAAAATTACAAAAAATGTCAAAATAACGAAATTTTTTGTAAAATAAACGAAAATTGCAAATTTAAATGTAACTGACACTAATAGAAAACATATAATTTTCTATTGTTGATTTACTTGAATAAACGTCACTACATTGCTAGGTCTGTCAAAAAAAACAGAGTAGTATTTGGAAGATGACAAAGCCAATTGTGACAATTTTTTGTTGTTGTTTTTGTTTTTTTCTTTGATATTTTAAATTTTGAATCTCGCTCCTAGACGAGGACAAGAAATTCTCATTCAGTTTGTGATTTAACATAACAAATATCTCTAGAAATTCTAATAACAAAGTCCCCTGAAGATTTCCTTAGGCAGGAATGAAATCCGGATAGGGACAACGCCTACATCAGATTGCTTTTCACAATTTGTTAAATAAGTTTTGGGACTTTAGCACATTTAATTACTATAAATGCAATTAATGTTTATCTCGATGAAAATAAATTTAGAAAATATGTATATTTTACGAAATTTTTTGTAGTTTTGATAATAATTTCGTATTTTTATGCTTGGATTATTATGAGTGTACGCACCCAAATAAGAAAAAATTATACCTTTTTCGTATTTTTTTTATAGTAAACCTCGTTTAAGGAGAACTCGAATAATTAACCGGTTTTTACTCTATATATTTTTTATACTTTATATTTTCTTAAATTAATTTCAGATGTTTTTAGCTACAAATTAAAAACTTAAAATTTAAAAACAAAATGAATAACTAATTATAAATAGATTAAGCAATTAATTAGAAAAAACAGTAATTCGCACAAAAACATTACCTTTTACTCCCGATTTTAAAATTCATCTGAATATTGTTAAATTTTGTTTACATTTGTCCCATTTATTTCTTGAAACAGTTGCTTATCGGCAACAAATGCATGCAAATGTAGTACAATTTTACATCGATCAAATCTTATTGCAGACAAGTTAAAGACATTGTCACTTATAAAGTCGTCAATGTGGTATGAAACATGACACTGTAGATGCAATGGTAGCTTAGTTTGTTCTTAATAAAATCATCTATAAAACAAGTTTATATATTTGTGTCTTATCAAGTCTTATAAGTATATCTCGCACTTTTTCTTTTCCTGCACTCAGTTAACTTCTTCTGTAAATATTTACAACTATTTACAGCAGAAGTTCCCTAAGTGAAAAAAAACAGTTATTTGTAAAAGAATTTTAATTTTTGACTACATATGTAGTTCATTGAAAAAACAAACCACATGAAATTACTGTATTATGACTTTACATTCATTTTGCACAGGAGTATTTTATTGTTTATTTTTTACTGCATATGTGGTTCATTTTTACTACAATTGCGGTTCATTTTTTGAACATTAAAAACAAATGACAATGTTAGTTGAATTTACTGAAATGTAAGTCCTCCTTTCTATAAGCAAAATTTCATTTGTTTTTAACTACATTTGCAGTGGGGTTTACCCACATAGTATTCTAAGTGTGGGAAAGCGTGAAATTTTTTCGAAATTACCGGGATTCCGGTCGAAAAATATTGAATGTATAACTTAAAAATGCGGGATTCAGAACAGATGGTTTGTGTCTTTAATAACTTATATGGCATTTTGAGGGTAAACATCTGTCAATTACTATCATTGGACGAAATAGTGTAAACACCAAAGTGTTTTTTTTTTTTTGCTTTGAAAATGTCGAATTTTGTACCAACAAAACGACATTTGCGGGAAGTTTTGCAATTCGAGCAAAAGTACAGCTGAAGCACATCGACTAATCATTCAAGCTTATCCTGAATATGTTCAATCGATTTTATTGCGTGAGTGGTGGTTTGTGCGGTTTAGAAGTGGTGCTTTTGACACTGAAGGTATTTTTGGCTGACCTGGGCAGCCAAAGAATGTCCCATCTTTTACGAGCTGCTGAATTCGACGATCGACGATGAAAAAACGGCACTTGGACAATATTTGTTGACTGAAAGTATTTTGGGCAACTCTTTATAATGTAAAATTTTTTAATAGTGATCTAGAGTGGCTTAACATTCCTAATTTTTTTTTTTTTTTAAAGAGAAGCAACACTCAGGAAATTTATAATATTTATTAATGTGTTGCTTTCTTTGGAAATTGGATAGTGGAGAGATGAGGTGGGAAAAGATGAAAGGCTTCAAACATGGCAACACTGTAATTGCGCGAGATGATAAGTCTTAGAACAGTTGTTGCTCGCCACCTGATGTAGAGTTGGCGAACTTATTGAAGCTTTTTGGTTCATAGCCCTGATTCATTACTTTATTTCGGTGGGGTTAAGTGCTATGGGTACACCGAAGGTGGGAGCTGCGATACATATGAGGGATATAAAACTCATACATATTATTTTTCTTAATTGATGTTGCCGTGACCGGGAATCGAACCCGGGACCATCTGTGTAACAGTCCAACGCGCTAACCATTACACCCCTTTGAAGTCGAAGTCTAAAATCAACTGTGAAGTTAAGACAACTTTTCACTTTAAAAAGTTCTTTAAAATGTTAATTTTTTTTTTTTTTTTTTTTTTTTATTAAGTAGTTTTTATTTTCAAAATGTAGTTTACAAATTTTAATTTGAGGCCTCAGCACCAAAAATGGCATTAAAGAGGCAAAAGGCAACGGTTAATCATTATTAATACGTAATTATAAAAAACTTTACTAAAAATAATATTTACATATTACAAATAAATGTATTTACAAAGGTTAAAAAATAAAGTATTTAATTTGTTCATTTTATTTTAATTTTTAATTATTTTTTTTAATTTTAATTTTTTTAATTTTAATTGAGAAGTGTTTTCACGGCTAACCAACAATGAGATTTTAACGCTCTTTTAAATTGAGATAAGGGCATAATATTTTTTAATGTATTTGGAAGATCATTAAATTCTTTTGGCCCAGCAAAGCTAATTCGCTGCTTTGACATTCCAGACGACATCTGGTTACAAATAATTTTGACTCTGTCTCGTAAACCGATGAGAAACTTCAACATTCTGTTGAAACCGGATCGAAGTATTTCCAAGTCTTCTTGTTGATTTAAAAATATATTTTAGAAGTTGCATCTTATATAGTCCTCTTACAGGTAAAATATTAATGGCATGATATTGAAAAAGATCTGATGTATGATATCTTATTGGCAAGTTAAAAACTATTTTTAGAGCCTTGTTTTGTGCTGACTGTAAAGACTTCATTGAATCAGTATTCTTCCATCCATAAATCATGGGCAGGTATGACAAGTGGCTATGTATTAAACTTTCATAAATTAGCATTTTAGTTTTTAAATCAAATTTGTGCTTAAATTTATATAATATGCCAACAGCAGATGATATTTTAGATTTGATTAAATCAATGTGACGATCCCACTGCAAGTTACTACAAAAAAGCATACCCAAATATTTTATTGTGTCCGATTCCTCTATTAAAACACCATCAATATAAACTGACATTTTTGGATCATTCCTTAGAACGTATGGCTTAAATCTTATGAATTTAGTTTTGTCTGCATTCAAAACAAGTTTATTGAGCCTTATATATTCAGCTAAAATTGAAGCATCATATCCAACTTGGGTTTCTAGCACTCTAGCATGCTTATAGCGATAAAGTAAGCAAATATCATCCGCAAACATGAACAGCTTTCCATTAAATTGATATTGCCAATGTCATTAATATAAATCTTAAATAAAAGTGGACCAAGCACACTACCCTGAGGTACTCCACATTTCACTGTTAGCAAAGAACTGCAAGCGTCTCCAAATTGTACAAAGTGCTTTCTACTTTCTAAATAGCTTTTTAATAACTTAACAGAGTTATTAGACACACCCATTAACTCGAACTTGCTGATCAGGATATCATGATCAACTAGATCAAAGCTTTTGAAAGATCAAAAACACTCCAGCCACGCCATTAAAACCAGCATCAAAGCCTCCACAAATGTAGTCGATAACGTTAACCACAGCTTCATCTGTTCCAGAGCCTTTACAAAACCCAAATTGTCGCTCAAATAATATGTTATTCCTTTCCAGACAGTCGGACAACTGATTAAAAATTATTTTTTCCAGAACCTTATCTATAACTGATAACACGGATACCGGACGAAACATATCAAACTCTGTTAGATCCAACACCCTTAGGAATAGGCACAACCTTATGAATTTTTAAAACTTCAGGGTATACACCATATCAATCATTTTGCCAAACATATTCGCTAATATTTCCGCAATTTTGGGCTTTCTACATAGAATCATTTCGGTGTTATTTTATCGAACCCTGCACTTTTGTTTATAGAAATTCCATTTCAAATTTCTTCAACATAGTTTTTGCTTACTTTCTCTCAGGTTTAAACTGGTTTGCAATGGTATCAACGTTCTTAGGTTGTTAATATTATCATTTGAATTGCTTAATATATTGTTTCTCAGATTATCAATTGTTTCAGAAAAGTACTGATTAAAAATCATGGCTTTATCTACATCTGTTGTTACTAGGCTACCATCTTGCGCAAAAATTTGTTGCGTAGCTTGCCGATTTCTACCTAGTTCACTGTTTAGAACCTCCATGTTTTCTTTGTGTCACCGCCAATTTGTTGTAAATTTCGGGCATAATAATCGTTCATTAGATTTCTGTTACATGTTTTAATAATTTTACTTATTCTCTTCAAACGCTCAGATATGAAATTTATTATTTCTATCCTTTCTTCTAGCAGTTAACAGTTTTTCCTTAAGATTCAATAGCGATGATAAGTTTTTTAGTAATCCAGGGCGTTATTTTTGTACGAATATTCTGTGTAGTGCTACTTGATGAATTACACTGAAAACCTGCAGAAGATAGTTCATCTACTAATTGTTTGCATTGATCTGAAGGATTACTACATCTAATTATTTGATTCAGATTTTGGTCTAGTAAAAGTCCCAAACTTGTTATAATCAAACCTGTGCCATATTTTGGTGACTTTTTCATTAAAACATCGATTAATTCTCAAAATCGCAACTTATTATATTATGATCTGAAAGTTGTTTTTCAATTGAACAAACCTCAACTTGTTGTATCAAAACTTCCAAATATACAATCGATGGATGTTTGACTTAACGGTCTAGTGACTAGCTTATGACATGACTCAAATCCAAATTCAGTAAAAAGATTATCTAAGCTTCTTGTATCACTGTTATTGGATAACAAATCCACATTGAAATCACCAACAACCAAATATTGATCAGTTGTAATTTCTTGAAGAATATTTTCTAATTTATTTTTAAATTGTT